>MU863639.1:184198-235676 GCA_033575675.1 Parathielavia hyrcaniae
GGGGGTGGGAAGGAGGAGGAGGATGGGGATGGGGATGGGGATGCGGCGGGGTGGGAGAGGGAGGAGAAGGAGGAGTGGAAGAAGGGGAAAGGCGATGTTTATCATTGCTCTGGAATGACGGGGATTGAGCAGGAGGATTATTGTGTTGGTGGTGGTGGCGCTGCTGCTATGGTGCCCAGCCGTGGACCCCAAGAGGTGGTTTACCTTGGAAGCGGCACCCCTTCCTCGTCTTCGAGTGCTGCTGGGGGCCAGGAGGTGGCCTACTTTGGCCGCGGTCTGTCCCCTATTTCCAGACCCGGCACGCCCACTCGCGAGGTGGTGCAATCCTACAACGACCCCCCGGCGAGTAGCGGCGGCAGCAGCAGCAACACGACGTGGTGGAGGCAGCGCCGAGCCGTCCGTCCTCTGTACGTCTTCACAGGTGACGAGCCCGCGGCACCATACGTTCATCCCGACACGGTTAGGCGGAGGCCTTGACACCGTCCTCTTCCCTGCTATCCCTACGTTATCATACGAAACTCATGTTTCCTTTGTCTGGACTGGTTTACAGGTGCCCTGTCTTACATGGAGGAGGTGGTTGCATGGCGACGGCGCACAAAGATGTATGGCATACCCGCAATTTTTCTTGATCTAGCATGTAACGCGGACTGTTTCGGGGCATCGCTCGTTGAAAGCATTTTCAGTGTGGAAAGCTGCTGAGGAGGTCGTCCATTGGCTCAATGGATGTCTCTATTTGACTCCATCATTCCGGCCCGGATGAGGGCTCGAGAGACAAAACTCGGGCTGAACCGTTTCGTTTGTCATGACTTGACCTATTCCATCTCCCATTCACAGATACCCTCCTGACGTTACCAAGCATTGCATTTGATACATGATGCTGTTGAAGACGGATCATGCTACCCAGCCCTAGCACCAATGTGTCGTCCTGTCGACCGTATTTCTAGACACTGTCTCCAAACAATAACCCAATACACTGCCTAGCCTGCCATCTCATTCGGTACGCCCAAACATCCATCATCCAACATCATAACCTCATCATGCCCTATTCTGCCACTTGCAAGCAACCCAGATCCCCTCCTCCCACGTTCCAATCCACCAACGCCATCACCCACACTCTTCACCACCACCAACAGCACGACAAGCCCCAGATGCAGGAGCAGAAGCAGCAGCAACGCCCTACGCGCCGCCCCCTTCAACCATCCGACCCCCCGCTCCGTCACCGCTGTACACAGCATCCCGGCACAGCAGCGCAACTTTCTTGAAAAACCGCCTCCACTCCAACGGATCCCCCTTGACTTTCACAAACCTGACCTCCAGCAACTCCACCACCAACACCTGTCCCCCATCCTCCTCCTCCTCCTCCTCCTCCTCCTCACCAACCATCCCACCCGCCGGCGGCGGCAGCCGGTACCGATCGACCAGCACATCCCCATGCAACCCCTGCCGGCGCCCGTCCAGCGTCCTGACCTTGAGCATCACAACGTGGTCGGCAGGGTTCGCTTGCTGCTGCTGTTGATTACTATTATTATGGGCCAGCGGGACGTTGAGCTGGTGGAGGGCGTCGCGGAGCATCTGGACGAGCAGCGGGGCGGGCACATGGGAAAAAAAGCGGGTGAGCGAGTAGGCCGGGACGACGTCGCGGAACTGGCGGGCGTGCTGCGTCAGCGAGAGCGGCACGCCGGGCGTCTGCGAGAACTGGCTCATGCTGGGCTCCGTCTCGGCCAGGGCTTCGAGGGCCGCCGCGTTATTGAAGCTGCGTCTGCCGCTGCCTGGCCTGGCGGCGGATGATGACGATGCCCAGGCGGAAGATGGCTGGGTCGATGACATGGCGTAGGCGTGGCCTAGCGTGCGCGGCGCGGGCCGTTCCCAGTCGAAGAGGGCGTCGCTGATCGGGGTTTCGGGTTGAGTGGCTGGGAGCTTGGAGGACCAGGAGGAGGCCGGGTGCGAGTCGACGTCCATTGCGTCGGGCTGGGATTGGCACTGGGACGGGTTGGGCTCGGCGGTGAGGTCGATGCGCAGACCGGCGAGCATCTGGGCCGCGAGGGCGACCGGGTCCGAGACCTTGCCGTCCGCCTTCAGGAGTGGGTTGCGGCGGGTGTACCAGGGGTGCTGGCGGATCTGGGGAAACGAGAAGCGCTTGGTGGCCTCGATGTTCATCATGCCCCGGAGCAATGACAGGGCTTCGGCGGGTAGCCTCCCCCATAGGGAATCCGTGCTCCGACCGTTGGTTCGGACATATTCCTGGAACTCCCAGCTCTCCACCGTCGGCTCGTCCCAGGGCGTGTTGCCAACTAGGAGAACGAACAGGATGACGC
Source organism: Parathielavia hyrcaniae (assembly GCA_033575675.1). Lineage (NCBI taxonomy): Eukaryota > Fungi > Ascomycota > Sordariomycetes > Sordariales > Chaetomiaceae > Parathielavia > Parathielavia hyrcaniae. The sequence continues at coordinate 186,514 of MU863639.1, forward strand.
CGCAGGACCAAACGTCGACCAGGTTGGCCGAGTACTTTATCGCGTCGGCCGACCTCTTGTCCTGCCTCACGCACTGCAACACCTCGGGGGCGATGTAGGGTGGGCTGCCGCACATGGTGGTGCTCTGCTTCCGCGCGCCTTTGTGCTCAAAGAGAGTGGCCATGCCGAAATCGGCAATCTTGAGGCTGCCGCTCCCCGACAGGAGGATGTTTTCGGGCTTGAGGTCGCGGTGGGCGACGCCCTTAGAGTGCATGAAGCTGACGCCGCCGATCAGCTGGAGGAAATAGAGGTGGGCGATATCCTCTTGCACGCCAACGTCGGCCTCAATCTTGTCGAACAGGTCGCCGCCCTCGGCATATTCCATGGCGATCCATCTCCATACTGCGTCCTCGCCCGTGGCGAACCACTCGATGATGTTGGGGTGCTGGCCGATGTGGGAGTGCAGCGACACCTCCATGACAATTTGCTTGGCAGAGATGCGGCCCTGCCTGACGGCATAGCCCTTGTGGATGAGCTTGACAGCGAAGACGGGCGATGGCGAATCCAGGGGTATTGCCTTCTTGATGCTGGAGATGGGGGTTAGTGTGGGGCGCCGTCAAGCGTGTAAGTACTTGGGAAAAGTCGAGGGGGGCGGATCTCACGATGCATATGCGCCCCTCCCGATCGTTTTGGAGATGATTCGGAAGGGCAGATCGCTTGGAAGATCTTCTAGTTGCGACTGTTGCATTTTCGACGCTGTTTAGCTAAGTTCCCATAATGGAGGCTAGAGATTGTGTCCTGCCCTGGCCTGAACATGGAGGACTTGAGTCCACAGCGGAACCCTTCAAGGCCAAGTGCTATTTGCAGGTTGCAGCGAGTACGGATAACTTGATGAATGAGCATTTGAAACAGTAGGCGTACCATGCGCCTATGATAAGAGGAACTAAGGCTTTGCCATAATGTGACACCCTTTGAGAGCAGCTGAGAAAGCACTCACCATGACGCGTTGCGTTGTGACACGCGTTAAGTCGCGTTTAAGTGAAATTCGCGATTGGGATCTCAGGTTTGTTCCTGAAAACCGTCCCCGGCCAATGATTTGTCTGATCTTTGGCCGCAGGCAGCAATCAGGGATCATTGGCTGGCGGCTACAGTGAGACCTGGATTTGCGCCCGGACCAGGCCCCCGCCCATCGCGGTTGCTTAGGGGTTGGTGGGGGGCTGCAACCAGCCTGGTGTAAACATACCTGCCCGAAATCGAATCTGGGCTGAGCCGTGCTCCCGTCTTTCAACCCATCCATTGTCGCCTTCCCACTCCCATCCCGGCAACCATTGCTTCCAGCTCTTGCCGGGAATCCCGACGCTTCATCATTGTTTTAAGAGGCGAGACGCCTGACGTCTTCTGTCTCTACAGGTACGGTCTTCACCCTTCCTACAACCCATCTTCATGTGCGCTTCGCGAGCCCTAGATCCCGCTATTGACTTCTCTTCCTCAGAAGCATCTGTCAAAGACATTCCGCTTTAGACTCTCCTTGAATTCATCTTCGAATTGAATTGCTTGCCAGCTGCCCACTCGATTGGCCGCCAACTCCACACCGCCATGTCTTTTGCCGAAGACAGCCAAATCTCTGCCTCGGGCGTCCAGGCCAGCAAGCTGAGCGGCGCAAGGAGAGGGGTTGAGCCGGGTCAGAATGCCACGAAGAGGTAAGTTGTATCACCCTTCGTTGAGGATGGTCCAGCCGCCGGCGCAAATACCTGACCGCATGGCTGACTCCAACACCTGCTCAGGTTGCAAACGGAGCTTATGCAGCTCATGACCTCTCCCGCGCCAGGCGTGTCCGCCTTCCCCTCTGCCGACGGGAACCTGCTCTCCTGGAGAGCCACCATCGAGGGCCCCGACGACACGCCCTACTCTAGCCTCACCTTCAAGCTCAGCTTCGAGTTCCCGTCCAACTACCCCTACGCGCCGCCCACCGTCCTGTTCCGGACACCCATCTACCACCCCAATGTCGACTTCTCCGGGCGCATCTGCCTCGACATCCTGAAGGACAAGTGGACCGCGGCATACAACATCCAGACCGTGCTGCTCAGTCTGCAGTCTCTGCTAGGGGAGCCCAACAAGTAAGCCGTCCGAGCGGGAACCATTTCCCTAATTTGATACAGTTGGCTAACCCACGCAGTGCATCTCCCCTGAACGGCGAGGCTGCTGAACTATGGGACAAGGACCCGACACTATTCAAGACCAAGGTTATGGACCGCCACAAGGACGTCGAGGACGACTGAACGGGAGACATTGGGTCATGGTGCAGACTATTTTGGCTTGTCACGGAGAACGGAGTTTGACTGCAGGCTTTGCGCGCACATCCCGGAGTATTTGGTCCCTGGTTAGCCTTGCATTTCCAGGATGGATTGGTTCATGGATATCCCCTCGTTGTTTGGTAGTGGCGCAGGCTGAGGTACCTCGAGCATTGGCTTTGAATGGACATTTGCCTGTCCATGAGCGCATCACTCGGAGATAATCCCAGCGCATCACTCTGATAGTTTCCTCCTACCGGCTCCCAATCCCGCTACGCCTTGACCGTCCGCTGAAATGGCTGTGGTATCGAGAGGTGCCGTGCTTCACGAACCCATTTATTCGTAAGAGGAAGCTAGATGCCATGCGAAAACTCCGGAAAAGCCCAATGCCGTCCTGAAACCGAACCACGGCCCAATCTCGAATGCCCCATGTTTTGTTGTCCACATCCTTTACTCCTCCACGACAACCGTGTGCAGGCCCTTGGGGTTCTTAACGTTGACGGCCTGCACGTAGCTGTAGAGCTTCTCCTTGGCGCCCTCCTCGTCGTTACGCCTCCGGGAGATGCGGATGCGGAGCCTGTAAGGAACGCCCTTCACGCCCTGCTCCCAGACCTTCTTGTTCAGCTGGGGGTCGACACGGACGTCCGTGGTGCCCTAGATTGCCATTGCTCGTCAGCCTCCGCAGTCGACTCTTCTGCCGCCTCACCCATCTTGTAACCGCGGCAATTCTCGTCTCGTAGTTCGGGGTCGTCGGGTCGGTGTATGTGTGTAATCGGACATACCATAGCCTGGGTAGCGAACGCCTTGATCTCCTTGATCGCACGGGGAGCCCTCTTCTTGAAGGTGACACCGTGGAGCTGCAACCCAGAGTTAGAACCTCGACAATCCGCCTTCCCATCCAATCTCTGCATCACATACGCGCTTGTGCATGTGGATGGTGTACTCGCGGGCCACAACGTCGGCGATGGCCGAGCGCTGGGTCTTCCCTTGGGGCTTGGTGGACGACATTCTGGCAGCAAGCTCGTTAGCGCGTGCCGCAGCAGCTGTGGGAACGATATTCCGGGAGCAGAGGAATCGAGCTTGATGGATTCGGGGCGGAGGGTTGAGAGTCAATCACGTACTTTGGCGACGTCTGGGTCTCGTGCACTCGGAGCCGGTTGGGTGTTGTCGAGAAGTCGTCGGTTTGGCTGGGTTCGCTGCACCCTGGGAATTTCGAGCAATTTTGCTCAGGTTTCCCGCGATTGCTGCGAAAGTGCGGGCCTGGGCTCAGCGGGCTCGCCTAAATGCCCTAAAGTGGAATGGTGTTGGAGCTTCCTTTTCGGATTGTGGCTGGTGCTCAATGTGTGGCTGGTGCAGCCACAGGTTGTCAGCTGCGGACCTGCGTCATGACGAACCAATTTTGACACCCTGCAACTTTAGAGTCCCGCCGTTGAGTCGATTGCTAGTAGGTCACCTGCCAAAGTCCAGGGTTGGTGCTTCAGACAGGGCGTAGATTGTAGATATTTAGGTCTTGCACTAACACCCCAACTGGGCCCGCTCTTGGCTCATTCGCGCCGCAGGGGCAACCGCGCCTGGACACTTCAAACTTCAAAACTGTTTGTTCGAACTCCAAGACGCAAGGCAATCAATTCTCACCGTGATCACCTCACTGCATTCCTCCCAGCAGCATTTCGTCCGGACTGCAGTGCGCTGTGCGCACAACCACATTCTTTTCTTCCCGCAATACCAAACAAACTCCCGCCTCTTGACCAGCCACCGAACGTTGACAACACCAACGTGCAACACTGCAGTTCGGCAACCGTATGCACCCGATCGCTGTCACACCCCCAATACGAGAGGTCCAGTGAAATATCTCAAAGCGACTCGACTCTCCGGCGATTGTTTTGTTTCTCTCTTTCTTGCAACGACGAGCCCGATCTCGACACAATTGGATTCACAATGGCAGATCATGCCGCAGCAACGCCGTCACCCCAGCCCGATCTGACTCGGAACCGTCTGCCGACTCTGTTTGAGGTCCTCAGTCGGCGGACTCTCCCACCCGTCGATCTATTCTCCTTCTACATTTACATGAGGGATCAGCAGCGCTCTGTTGACTACCTCGACTTCTGGTTAGCGCGACGGGTTGATGTGCCCATTGATACTCCAACGACTGACTGTGCTCTAGGCTCGATGTCGCGCAGCATATGTCGCTCTGCCGCCACTATGTGCGTGAGCTCCGTCGCTCCGTCCTCGTGAGCACTCCCGATCCCGAAAGAACCTCGCAGCGATCGTCGGGAATTCTCGAGGGCCTCGGCGACCTGAACCATCCTGTTGCGGGGCCTTCAATGTACTCCTCGGAAAAGGACAAGGATCAGGATGCGAAAATGTCGGCTTTCCTGCGGGAGGATCGGAACGAGCATCACGACTCCCCGGTGAGCGGCAGTGCCAGACAGGAGCGCCCAAGCACGACCATCAGCACCCCGCGCGAGCCACAGACAGATTCGAACTCCCCGGCTCACATGGTCGCTCGACAGGACATCAGGGCCTCTGCTGAGAAGATCCTCTACACGTTCCTTCTGCCAAATGCCGAACGCGAAATCACGCTGCCTGGCTCCATCACTCAGGACGTCATCACCGCCATTGAGGAATTCGGAAGGGACGATCCTGAGGTGTTTGATGTCGCTAAGGACTACGTCTTTCAGGCGATGGAGCGCGATGCATTCCCTGGCTTTCTCAGAATGAAGGCCCTCGGAAATCTCATTCCACCGACACTAACCATGCGCCTCATCATCGGTCTAGTCTCCATGTTTGGTGGCTTCTGGACTGCTTTCGTCCTGATTTTTCTCAATGAGAGTCGGACAACGAGAAGCTGGGTATGCCGCAATCCTCATGCATTATCTTTTGCTGCTTGCTGACAATCGCACAGCTCATCCTCCCCTTCACAATCGGCGTCTACTGCCTCGCCGCGTACCAGTACTCGCTCGACCCCATCCTCGCTCTCATCGGCTACAGTGAATACACCCCCTTCAACTTCTCCCGGGTGCGGGAGCCGTACGTTCGGAAGCTGCTCTCGCGCCGGGCGGTCATGGTCCTTACCGTCACGGTCCTCATCGACGCGGCCCTCTGTGTTCTCTTCATCCTGGTTCCTGGCAGGCGGCTTTAAGTTGCCAAAGGAGGGTTAGGCAGGGAGTTGTGAGCTGGCCTCGCTCCCGATTTCAAACCAGCCGTTCGGGTGCTGGAAGGAAGAAGTCACCTGAACCAGAGAGGTTTTTCTTCGTTTACGACCGCGACGACCATCAGGAGCACTTTTGAGTCTCCACCGCCCATTGAAGGGATTGAAGCAGCAGGGGGCGCAGGTATTCGCATAATTACAGCTGGCTCAGGGGTTAGAGGGCGGGCTTCACTGGGTGTTCAGGACACGGCGTGTTTTGTCAGCATTTTCATTAACTATCCTTTTTTCAAGGAGTTCGATGCGTTTCATGGAGATGGCAAGCTTTTCTCGTTGCTCCCTCTTTCACTTTCTTTTATGGCTCTTCATCGCGATCGCCGCCGCTGTACGATACCATATACCCCCCGGGTCAGGGATTGCATCCCAACGGAGCTAACTGCGGTGAACTTCGTCCTGCTCTGCTTTAATCGGTTCATAGCAAACCAATCTCGTTGATGCGTCGAGGCCATCGATCGTGGCTTTCCTCAATTCATGTTGAAGGGGCACTTCATGTTGACCCCTTGCAGACCCTCCTGCGGGTCTTGTCTGCGCTTAGGCTTCCAACTTGCGCTTACTCGCCCGGTTCTTCCCATCTGGGTCTTCTTCCCCTTCAGAGCCCACGTCCGTACCCGCTCCCTTGTCACCGTCACCGTCCGCATCGCCGTCCTCCAGATCCCCGCTGCCGCGCTTAACAGCGGTTGTTACTTGGATGTTCGCCGGGCCGGCGGGGCTGGTGCCTGTGACTGGCCCGTCGTTTGGGAGTAAACTGTTGGTGCCGCCAACCGTCAGCACGTTGCTTCCACTGTGATTCGTAATGGTGGATGTAGTGATGTTGTTGGTGTGGCCGCCTCCGACGCCGCCGCTGCCGCCGCCGCTAGGGGAAGAATACGTCTGGCTGTAGAAGGGTGCAGAGATGCGGCGGCCGCCGTAGGATTGAGGAGCAGCTGGCTCGACGGAAACGTAGGCGGCAGCAGTAGTAGAAGCACGACCAGAAAATGTTGTAGATGATGCGGGTGAAGTATTATTAGGGGGCAGCCCACCCTTTTGCTCGTTCTCCATCAGCTTGTGTGCCTCTTGGGCGCGGGCGGCGGCCCGCGCGGCCCGTCGGTCGGCGTCGGCTCGCAGCTGCGTCATCTGGCACGAGAGCGACGACAGTGTGGCTTCGCACCGCCCGGCCCAGGCCTGTAGGCTCGAGAGGAGGCCGTCGATGGCCGTCGGCGCGACGTCCCGCAGCGGCGAGACGCTGTTGATCTGCACCAGGGAGTCCCTCGGGTTGAGCTGCGCCTTGAGCAGGCCGGCGTAGATGGCGCCGATGACGAGCTCTTCGAGGGCTTGGCGGCTGGGGAGGTCGAGGGCTGTTTGGAGGGAGACGTAGTCGAGGGATGGGGACTGCGGGTTGCTGGCGTCTTTCTTGGCGAGGGTCAGGAGGGAGAGCTGGCGGAGCTTGAGGCGCTGGGCGTCGTTAAGCTCGGGGAGACCGGCGGTCGAAGTGTAGGAGGAGTAGGTGTTATAGCTGAAGATTCGGAGGAGGGTGAGGTACGGCGCGAACTCGTCGGATGAGGCCAGCGCTTGGATCTGCGGGGCCTGGAGCAGCTCGGTGAAGATGTAGGTATTCGGCGCCGATGTCGCTCGCACAATAAGGTCGGCGGCAGCACGCGGGGATGTGGCCGATTTGGTGAGAGCTAAAAAGGGCTATGAAGGGCATCAGTCACAATTTGTTTGCGGAAACTCTCTGTGTCGATGGGACTATGGGGGCGGGGAAGACGGCAATGATGACGCACCTCGAGAGCATTTAGAGCTTTGGTCTGCTCCATGTTGCAGATGGTTCAAGTGAAGTCGTACCCTGGCCTTTGCAATACAGCTGTGGGATGAACAATGCTGGAACTTTCGCCAGCTTCTGAAATTCCGGGTTTGCGGTTTGTCGCGGTTCAGGCTGCAATGCAGCCTTGTTCATGTTGCTGATGGTTGGTGGGGATGAGGAGCAGGTAGTTAAGGCTGAAAGCTGAGATAAACCGACCCTGTTATCGCTAACCTATCACAGCTACTTACCGAAGATTTGGTCAGGGTTAGGGTATTTATGGGGATGAACTAGATTTGCAAGTTGCAACTAAGTTGTTCTGTGATCAACTCAACTGCAACTCAACTATCGCTGGCGTGGTCAACTCAACTTCAATCACGCACTGTCGACGCCAAATAGTTGAGTTGGTGGAAGCCCTGTCATACATGCAAGGGTCTCGCCAAGAGACGACGGAATGAGGCCCCCTCTTAACCGACTTCGAGACTTCGAGTCTTCGACAGCGTACTTGGGAGCTTCATCTCTTATTCTCACGGCAGACCAAACGCCGATGTGGAAGTGCCAGCACGGTACGGCACAGCAGAGGCAAACCTGAAACTTGAAGGCCAAGGAAGGAATTCCGGGAGCTCTACCATCGTTCGCTCGCATACGGATTTGCCAGACTTCAACCTGCCAGCTTGGGGTCCAGACTTTGATTAGCCGAGGAAGTACGGATGACTTCAAATCCTGCAAGCAGCAGGCAGCCTTCAATCCAGTGTTGACAGGAAATCTCAATATGACACCACAACCATCCCACAATTACCATCTTCCAGAGATCCATGGGCCCATGAATTGCCAGAGGGTGGTTTGATTTTCTTGCTTGTTTGGCGCTGGTTGCAAGGCCGGGCCATCGTTAACATGGAAGTGCCGAACTGGCTGAGGATGTAGGTGCTCACGACCTGAGAATTCCAGCCATCGTTTCGACTCTTCGAGAACCTTGCTAATAGTTGGTCACAGCGTTCTTCTCTTGTTGAGTCTCGTCTCGTTTCTGCCTCAGCTCCAACGGCTATATCTGCTCAAGCACACCTCCGGCCTTTCCCTCTTCTACGTCCTCTACCACCTGGTCGTCGCAACCGAACTATTCACTGTGTCTTTCGTGTTTGTCGTCAATTACGCAGCAGAGAGGCATAAACCTGACATTTTCGTACACGATCCCCTCAATGCAAGCGACAAGATCAATCTGGCCCAGTTCACCCTGGTTTGGGTACTTTGGCTCATGATGTAGGTGCAGATAATGATATCCAGTTCTCCGGTCAGTACCGAGCGTTGACTCATCCTCACCCAGCTTCACGCTCTGCCTCATCTACTCCTCCGACCTCAGCCTCGGCCTCCGCATAGCCGTCGCATCGCTCTACATTTCATTCCTGCTCATCTCGGTCGCCCCTGCCTTCATCGACGCCGCCACCGACACCTTTGGCGGCAAAGGCCATGACCTTGTGCTCGGCATCTTCACCGGCTTCCATGTCTTCTATGTCAACCCAGTCGTAGACCTCTTCGAGATTCCCGCTCTCTACGCCCAGGCCCGCATCACGAGCCAGCGGGCACCGGGTTCCGGGCTAGGTGCGCTAAGCCTGCTGAGCGTCGCCATGCAGGCTGTCCTGTTTGCGCTGCTCGCGCCTGCGTGGTTGGGGCGGCTTGCTTATCCTTGGGAAAGGTTCAGCGGCGGCGTGAGCATGCCCGTGGTCGTAAACTGGTTTCTGATCGTCGGGTTTGTGCCGTTTGACTATGGCGTCTTCGCTATCACGCAGTTCGTTTTGCTGTTGATAGCTGTATGGCGCAGTCTTCATCATGGACAGCTCTCGGGTGTGTCGGCTGGCGAGACGGAGCCGTTGCTAGGGGCGCCCTGGGCCTGAAGCGAGTCCTTAGATGCATTCATTTGGAGACTGTACACCTTGTCTCACTCTACAATCTTAAAATCGACCGGCTCCGAACCGGGGACCACCAGCTTCGGCCGGCCCCCGTTCTCGCGTGGCTCAACCACCCTGTCCGCAATCCAGCACGGCAGCATGACCACCGTCTCGGCGTGTTCCTCAACGCCACCCCAGTCCCACCACTCGACGAAGGCACCAGTAAACCAGTAGCGAAACACGTCAGCCACTGCAGTGTCGTCGGGGAGGTAACTCCAGCTCAGCCCCTGAAGCCACTCGGTAGTCGTCCACGTCTCACCAGGCCGCAGACCTGGTGAAGTGTTCGTGTTCCGCCACGCGCACCGGCACGTCCGGGTCGTCGTAAATTATGTACCCCTCACAGCCGCCGTCATCCATGTAACACAGTTCCCAGGGCAATTGTGCATTGCCGCCCCGCCGGCGACCGAGCCGGAATCCCTCGCGTGCGTCCTCGCCGAGGTCAGCTATGACGGACCATGAGCGGAACGTGATGGGTCGTGTTGTTGTCTTGGAGCTTGCCTGCCCATCCGGCTCCCAGATCTGACCGGTGTAGGTTACATTGAGGCTGATGTTGATATCGCCTTTGCGGCTCATTGTTGGGGGGCATTCCAAAGAAACGGTAAGGACGAGTGTTTCTAGGCTAACATGCGGAATGTCAGTTTGATATCACTCAAATGACCACCGCCTCGGTAAGAAGGGGTACACTTACACTCGGTCCTCGGGCCCAAGCGAGGCAGGCCTTTCCTCAATGGTCCTCACTATTCTCTTTGCTGCCTTGAACGCCTCCTCCCGACGCCAAATATCCTCGTCCATGTTTGCGAATCCAAACCCGTTTCTTGCTTCCGCTTCCGCACGGCCCGGCCAGGGGGTTTCCTCCTCTTTTGCCGTGAACGACACGCAGGCACCGCCGGGAATCAGCAACGCCGGGGGCAGGCCGTCCTTCGCCGACGGCGACAGCAGATGCCGCGCCTGCATCACCTTGCCCGTGTTCTCTCGGATCGTGCCCCAGTCCCACATGGCCGCCTCGCCGCCGGGATACAGCAGCGTGTATGTCTCGCGGGGCCGCAGCGCCCTATAATGGCGCTCGGACAGGCCGTCAACCAAGCGCATCGAGTGGCCGGGTGCAAACTCCCAAAGGCCCTGGTTGTGTCCAGTCACGGTGATGGAATCCTCCTCGGGGTTTCATGAGGCCGCTGTGGTCGATGTCGAGCGGTTCGAAGCCGTCGGCGGAAGCCGCCGTGTGGTGCAGCAGAAGGAAGCCTGAGAGGCGGAAGCCGTCGAGAGTTGGGCTCCAGCGGAGGATGCACGGTCTGTCGGAGCCGTCGTTCTCTGCCTGGCGGAGGGTTAATTCAAAGGAGTACGGCAGAGTCAGCGACATATGCGAGCGACGTGTTCTCATCTCCAGGAAGATGCGGGGAGTGCCGGGTCTGATCAACTGGGTGAGCCATCGCGGAAATGCTCGATTCTTGTAGTAGAGAGATAAAAAGAGGTAACAGGCTATACTAACGTCAAGGTATCCGGTTTGACCCTGATATATGGCGATATGTCATTGGTTTCACTCATGTTGTCGGTGTTGTCTGACTTCACGATCGGTTGCGGGATGGAAAGAAGATGGGGGCAGGCACAGCATTGAAATCTTTGGGTACCCAACCTAATTACCTACCTGAAGGTAATTCATGAATGCTGACGTTCCATTTAGCGTCGCACTTCTTATCTACGGGTCTATTACAAAATGCTCTAAGTCCCTCGCTTGATTTCAGAGAGTACTGAATCCAATGCTGCCAGGCAGAACTGGCAATCAGTTCGTCCTAGGCCGTCGCTTCCACTTAAAGACGCTCAAGTCCTCAACAGCATTTGAATGCAACGACGGCGCTAATTACCATTTGCCACCACCCGATACCTACCTACCTGGCTTCGAGGTCGGCCCACTCAGAAAACAGTTGGAAATGGCCGTTAAGTTTCAATCAATCGCCTGATTAGTGATGGGGATTTTCTTCCTCGAGTCTCGAGACCCGACTGCTCTAATTATTTCACGATTGCTGCAATTGTTAGCGCCCGCAGGATCACTGAAGGTATTCAAGGTAATTAGCACCTTCAACCAGCTTGCCGGTTCCTTAACTCATGAACAACACCATGATGCCTAAGGTAGTGGCAGTTGACGGTCTTCAATCTTGTCGAGAGACCTGACTCAGCAATTAAAGGCAAGTCAACGTTGTCGCGATGTTTGACTTGAAATTGCCGCCGCCCTCAACGCATCACTCTACTCCTCAATAAACTCTCTGCTGTGCTTAGGTAGCGGGCCACATGGCGTTGGGAACCTGAACCATTGTTCCGGCGGCCTAGGTGCGCTGCGTTTCCTTCCTCGTTTTCACCGCAGTCTTCATGCCATCGGCCCTCATAATAATTATAGCCAGTCTGAGCCAGGGGAGAGCCCCAGAGCCACCTCACTTGTTCCAATCACAGTTGAAAGTACAATCATAGGTATAGTCGCCGGCGGTTTGGGGCAGATATAGGACAAGGAGTAGATCGAAGGCTTGCAGAAGGACTTTCTTACGTAGCTAGTAGGTGACTTAGCCCAACCAGCTCGGCAGTGTCACAGCGTTACAGTCAAGGTCGAGGTCGGACCCTCCTGATCCGATTTTATGCGGCGGCGGCGCCGGCCGGTGCGACAAGCAGTTAGGACGTAGCACCATACCAGATTGGGAAGGCGGCTAAGCTCACATCAAGGATTTTTTATCTGCCCCTCAAAACGGCTTGTACTGTAATTCGTTTCTTCCTTTTCCCTTCTATCTCTATCTCTCCTTTCTCTTTCTTGCCTTTCAAGTCTTCATCTTCCTCTCGTTTTCCTCTTGCCTTGTCCCCATAGCATGTGCCAGGCTCACCACCGGGCAGGGCTACGGATGCAGTTTCTTATCCGCAGAACCCCATGCAAGCTGACGGGAGGTAGCGAGCCCAGGACCATGGGCCGCAGCGCTATGATGGCGAAATGTTCCAGGATCGACAACGCTAAGCACTCGACGCTGCATCATGCCCGCAGCATGAAGTCGCACAGAAGCAATCACAGCTGGTTGGGCGCCCGGAGAGAACGCTCTCGGATGTTTCGACAACGCATTCATGCCTCAGATCTGTTTGACGTCAAACGAGACCCATATTCGCAACCCAGGGTCCGCAACACGGAATCAACCTTTCTCGGGCATGCAGCCGGCCATCCGAAATGGAGCTCTCTTGATTACATAGCTACCTTGGCCCGCAATTTGGAGAGGACCAGGAACGCAGCTAGGGAATCGGATCCATAGGGGTGTCAGGAGGAGCAGACAGCGGAGGTGCATATCGCCAGCAGCCCGCTCTGCAATCTGTCAATAATTCGCGGGACCGCAGCCGGCCAAGGCGGGTGATAGGTAATGCAATTGACCAGAATACTGCGGCGTCAGACTGTCGTGGCCGTGAGATCGGCAGGCTGCATGTGACCACTGAGACACCATGCGCCTTACTGCGTGTAGAGATTCGCAGTATCCGTAGAGGGCGGGAGTAGCCGAGAAACGGGAATGCCTGAGCGACCTGCTTCAGGATTCATGATCATTCATCAGTTCGGTTTGAAGCGGACACTTCATCAAAGCCAGACACTGTACTTGTACGGATACTCAGCCAGCACAGCCACAGCCAAGTAATTCGAAACCAACATGTTGAGGAATACGGCGGTACCTTACATTTAAATTGAACTTGAAAAGAGTGCAAAGCATCTTCATGTCCCCGGCACTGAGGAACAAAGGATCGTCGGCATCGTGGCGTTTTGCTGGTTTGCAGCCCGTCGCATTGTACGGATGTCGCTACTAGAAAAATCCGCTCACCGCTTTACATATAGCCAGCAGAATTAGCCGGTATTTACAGTAACTGTAATCAATCCCAATTCGGGAGGCGCGAATCTCCCCGCATGGTTATGTCGTTTTTCCCTCCTATCATCCATCATCCATCATCATCTTCAACGAACCTTATTGACCATGGTTTACCACGATATTGCTACGCGCGCTCAAGCGCTTACTCTCAAAATGATTGTTCAGCTTAATAATAAGCAAATTGAAGAGATTACTGGCATCAAGCCTCGGGCTCTTAACGACCTCGCCGACAGAGCTCTCGCACGCGGCTTCGATCCAAATGCCTCTCCACCTACCATCCTCGACAAACACGTCTGCGATGCGCCAAAGACCGGCCGCCCCTCGAAGCAAAGCGACAATAACGATACGGTTCTTGAAAAGGTTCGCCAGAGCCGGTTTGGCCGTGAGATGACCTGCGCTTATATCTCGGCAGAGCTAGGCAATACCATCCCGCCGATGACTGTCTGGCGTATTCTCCGCGCCGCTGGGATGAAGAAGACAAAGCCAACACGCAAGCCTGGTCTGACAGAGAGGATGAAGAAGGAGCGCTTGGAGTTCTGTCTTCGCTATCAGCACTGGACTCTAGAAGATTGGAAGCGAGCCATTTGGTCCGACGAGACATCCGTTGTCTTGAATCACCGCCGTGGTGGCTATCGCGTTTGGAGGACCCCCGAGGAGAAATTCGTCAAGTCTTGCATTCGCGAGCGATGGAAGGGATACACCGAATTCCAGTTCTGGAATTGTTTCTCATACGATTTAAAGGGGCCATGTCACATCTGGCATCCAGAGACCGCGCAAGAGAGGAAGGTAGCGGAGAAGGTCCTTGAGGAGCTGAATGCGAAGCTGGAACCCATCCTCCGCGAGCAGTCGGAGCTAGAGACTGGCATGAAGCGCTTGAAGCTACGGAATCAAGGCGGGCGAGCTCCTCAGTGGAGGTGGAATGCGAAGCACGGCAAGCTTACACGACGAGAAGGCTCTGGCGTTGATTAGTATCGCTACTAAAAGGAGATCCTGATGAAGAAGCTTATTCCGTACGCCAAGCAGTGTGGTCCAGATGCTCTTGTTCAGGAAGAGCTCGCACCGTCTCACGCCCACCACGCACAAGCTACAGTCTTCTCAGCGGTTGAAGTATCAAGACTCATTTGGTGCCCCAACTCGCCTGATCTTAATATGATCGAGCCGTGTTGGCCGCATCTAAAGCGGGTGACAACAAAGAAGGGAGCTCCAAAGAGCAAGAGCCATGCGGAGGAAGTCTGGAAGCAGGCGTGGGATGATTTGGAGCAGTGGAGGATACAACGTTGGATCGAGAGGATCCCATACCATATCCAAGAAGTCATTCGCTTGAAGGGAGGGAACGAATACGCAGAAGGGAAGTCAAAGAACCGCCGTCAAGATGTGGTTTTGGCCCCGGGGCCCAGTGGTAAATGGCCACACTGTTTCCCATTAATATATGGTAATACAGTTTCTTACAGCTGTGGGGTTCTTGGCTCTGAAAGCGGTAAGCGGATTCTTTTGGTAGCGACATCCGTATCCGTACTCCCCTCCATTTCGCATCCAAAGGGGCCGTGCCAAGATGTCCAAGCCGGAACGAGCTGAAACCACCGTGGGTGATGAAGCAGGTCGAGTTCGGATGTGCAAGAAGGGTCTAGGCATAGCCGAGTGGGCCAATGCGCCTTCCTGCAAGTCTGAGGGCTGACAAACTTCGCTCCGTAAATCTTCCCTTTCTGGCTTCTTTCGGACCTTTCTTTGCCGCCCATTCTTGTTTAATAATTGTACGCAGCAGCCCGCCATCGCTGGAAGTTGGCCTGTTTTTCACTTTTCGCTTTTCAAGAAAGACTCTAACTAATTACGCCAGTTTTTTGCGACCCCGGCCGCCACTTCACGTTAAATGTTTTAGCGACCGCTGCCGGCCGATCGAGCCATTCCGACGTCTCCAAGTGATACGTTGCAACTGTCGCTCCGGGCTACGCCCCGACTTCGTCTTGCCTGGTTTGCAGAAGTGGTCACAAACGGAGGGCGTCTCACAGAATGGCACCCCCGCCGATCCAAGTCCCGTCGAGGGACGGCGCATCGCTAGCCGCGCCCACGGCGCATATGGCGACTACGACGCTCAAGGTAGAGGGAATGACGTGAGTCGCAGTCGCACACTTGGGCTTATTGGGCCTTGCCCTAACCTTTTCAGTTGCGGCGCATGCACCTCGGCTGTTGAAGCAGGCTTCAAGGGCGTCGATGGCGTTGGCAGCGTCTCAGTCAGTCTGGTCATGGAGCGGGCGGTGGTGATGCACGATCCCCAAAGGATATCGGCCGACAGGATACGAGAGATCATCGAGGACCGCGGATTCGATGCCGAAGTCTTGTCGACAGACCTCCCTTCGCCCGTCGCCTCCCGCTCCTCCTTCGGCGCCTTCCCCGACGACGATGGCCCGGCCACAATGGTCACGACGGTTGCCATCCAGGGCATGACCTGTGGCGCCTGCACATCTGCGGTGGAAGGGGGGTTCAAGGATGTTTCAGGGGTCAAACACTTCAGCATCTCGTTGCTGTCCGAAAGAGCCGTCATCGAACATGACGCGTCGCTTTTGACCGCCGAGGCCATTTGCGAGATCATTGAAGACAGGGGCTTCGACGCGCAGGTTGTTGAGAGCAATGAAAAGGAGGCCGAGGCCAGGGTGGTTCCAGAAGGCATCAAGACTGCGTCCACTGCCACCACCACCGTAGCGATCGAGGGGATGACATGCGGGGCGTGCACCTCTGCAGTTGAGGAAGGGTTTAGGAACGTCAGTGGTGTCCTCCGCTTCAACATCAGCTTGCTGGCGGAACGGGCAGTCATCACACACGACCTTGCGACACTCTCGGCGGACAAGATCGTCGAGACAATCGAGGACCGGGGGTTCGATGCGAAGATCCTCTCGACTACCTTTGATTCAGCGGACCACGCGAGTGGCACATCGACGTCGCAGTTCAAGGTCTACGGAGCCCTGGATGCGGCCGCCGCCACTTCGCTCGAGGAAAAGCTGACGACACTTCCGGGCGTCAACAGCGCAAGACTTGCACTCAGCACGTCTCGGCTGATGGTAGTCCATCTGCCCAACATGACAGGTCTCCGAGCCATCGTCGAGACTGTCGAAAGCGCTGGGCTCAACGCCCTGGTTGCAGATACCGATGACAACAGCGCCCAGCTGGAGTCCCTCGCCAAAACCCGAGAAATCAACGAATGGAGGCGGGCTTTCCAAATCTCGGTGGCCTTCGCCATTCCCGTCCTCCTCATCAGCATGATTATTCCCATGTGCTTGCCGGCTTTGGATTTCGGTTCCGTCAGAATCATCCCTGGGATATATCTCGGCGACGTTGTCTGTATGGTTCTGACAATACCCGTGCAGTTCGGGATAGGACGGCGCTTCTACAAATCCGCCTGGAAGTCGATCAAGCACGGCTCTCCTACCATGGATGTCCTTGTCGTCCTAGGCACGTCTTGCGCCTTCTTCTTTAGCATCATGGCCATGCTCGTTTCCCTCCTGTTCCCCCCCCATACCAGGCCAAGCACCATCTTCGACACGAGTACGATGCTCATCAGCTTCATCACCCTTGGCCGCTTCCTGGAAAACCGCGCAAAGGGCCAGACGTCGAAAGCGCTTTCGCGTCTGATGTCCCTTGCTCCGTCAATGGCTACAATCTACGCTGATCCTATCGCTGCTGAAAAGGCCGCAGAGGGATGGAGCGAGGCCGCCGAGGACGAGTCGAAGCAAGCATTGGACGGCAATGCTGCTGAGGAGAAGGTGATCCCCACCGAACTCATCCAAGTGGGAGACATTGTCATTCTCCGACCAGGAGACAAGATTCCAGCAGACGGCGTTTTGGTCAGGGGCGAGACGTACGTGGACGAGAGTATGGTTACGGGAGAGGCCATGCCAGTTCAGAAGGCGAAGGGAAGTTTCCTTATCGGCGGCACCGTCAACGGTCATGGAAAGGTCGACTTCCGCGTCACGCGGGCCGGGCGTGACACTCAGCTCAGTCAGATCGTCAAGCTGGTGCAGGACGCGCAGACGAATCGCGCCCCCATTCAGCGTTTGGCCGACATTCTTGCGGGCTACTTCGTCCCGACGATTCTGTTTCTGGGCCTCCTGACTTTCTTGGTGTGGATGGTACTGAGCCACGTCTTGGCCCACCCTCCCAAGATCTTCTTGGAGGATGCGAGCGGCGGCAAGATCATGGTCTGCGTCAAGCTGTGCATTTCGGTCATTGTTTTTGCATGCCCTTGCGCCCTTGGTCTCGCCACTCCCACGGCTGTCATGGTGGGCACGGGAATCGGCGCCGAGAATGGTATCCTTGTCAAGGGCGGGGCGGCTCTGGAGACTACGACAAAGATCACCCAGGTCGTGCTTGACAAGACGGGCACTCTCACATACGGCAAGATGAGCGTGGCCAAGGCCAAGATCGTCTCGCCGTGGCAGGATACCGACTGGCGCCGGCGTCTGTGGTGGACCATCGTTGGCCTCGCTGAAATGGGCAGTGAGCACCCTATCGGTAAAGCAGTTCTCAGGGCGGTAAAGACAGAAGTCGGTCTCGGGCCCGAGGCCACGCTTGAAGGCAGCATTGGCGACTTCTCGGCGGCCGTTGGCAAGGGCATCAGCGCATACGTCGAACCAGCAACGGCCACTGAGCGAGCCCGCTACAGAGTCCTGATCGGCAATGTCTCCTTCCTTGAGCAGAACGGCGTCAGCGTGCCCCAAACCGCAGTCGATGCCTCGGAACAAGTCAACGCGGCCCGCTCCACCAAATCCAACGCCGGGACAACCAACATCTTTATCGCCATCGACGGCGCATTCGCAGGCCATCTCTGCCTTTCCGACACCATCAAGGAGGGCGCCCGCGCCGCCATCACGGTGCTCCACCGCATGGGCGTCCGCACGGCCATGGTGACGGGCGACCAGCGCAGCACCGCCCTGGCGGTGGCCTCGGCGGTCGGCATCCAGGCCGACGACGTCTTCGCGGGCGTCTCGCCGGACCAGAAGCAGGCCATCATCCGGCAGCTGCAGGCGTCGGGCGCCGTCGTGGCCATGGTGGGCGACGGCATCAACGACAGCCCGGCGCTGGCGACGGCCGACGTCGGCATCGCCATGAGCTCGGGCACCGACGTGGCCATGGAGGCGGCCGACGTGGTGCTCATGCGGCCGAACCAGCTGATGGACATACCCGCCGCCCTGCACCTGGCGAGGACCATCTTCCGGAGGATCAAGATGAACCTCGCGTGGGCGTGCCTGTACAATGTCATTGGGCTGCCGTTTGCCATGGGCGTGTTCCTGCCGCTGGGCTGGCACATGCACCCCATGATGGCGGGCGCGGCCATGGCGGCCAGCAGCGTCAGTGTGGTGACGAGTAGTTTGTTCTTGAAGCTTTGGAAGAGGCCAAGGTGGATGGAGGAGGCCGAGGCGGAAGAGAAGGGGGGTTTGGTGAGGAAGGGGAAGGGGTGGGGTGTGGCTGGGAGGGTGTGGCAGGCGGTTGGGGGGTTGGTCGGGAGGACCAAGAAGAGCGAGGGATATGTGCCGCTGGCGACGCTCGATCGGGAGCACGCGGTCTGACGGAGCGGAATTCTTCTTGGTATGTGTGTGTGTTTTGGGTAGCGGAGTGCTGTTGGTTGGATGGCCATCGTCTCCTTTGTGTTTGGGTCTGTCACATACGGCTCGAATGCTACATGCTTACTTCATCTGTTACGCTCTTCGCAGCATCTCGGGGCTTTGATGGGGACGCAAAGGTGGCTGATATGGACGAGCAAAGTGCCTTGTCTTCTAGGCTTTTTCCCTCAACGGCTAGCCTAGTCTATTCCAGATTCCCTTTCTCCTTGCAACAGAACCCTATGCCACCGGGTTGAGTCACTGGGTATCTTCTTGTCGTTGAGTCCTAGACCAAGTAATCTAGGGTACCCTCGAGTCCCGTACAAGTACACTGGCGACCCTGCGATGCGCTGGGGAGGCAGTTCCAGGGTTGGGGTTTGTGGGGGTGGGGTGAAGCGATGTTACTCCGTTGCCCGAACAGCCCTCCAATTCCTTCAACATCAACACGCTCTTGCCATTAGTTATTTTTCATGAGGCGACCACAACCTGGCTTCTTGCCGGCGTGGGAGAAGCAACACTCTGCTGGGCAAACGGCTTCAGCCTGCTCATGGGACACCGGCCCTGGGGTATCGGATGCAACCAGCCAGTGCTGAACCCTCGACCGCCGCCCGGTAAGTCCTGCCATCAGACAGCAACAGACCGCCTACATTGATACATACATACAACGTGTGGAAGGAAAGAGAAAAGAGCCATCATTCTAACAACCTTGAAACACGCCAGCACCACCGTGCGTAGCGGTCACCGTCACGTCGACGGTGACCACGGCCACGACCACGACCAGCCACGGCATCAATCCCGCCACGGCCGCCGCCGCCACGGGCGTCTGCATGGGGCTCACCCCGCCGGGGGCCACGCCGCTCTTCGACGCGGGTGGCAACCCGGCCTGCTGCGTCCTTATCTTCGGTCCGGGAGGCACCCGAGTGTGCTGATTTAGAGACGGAAGGTCGGAACGGAACAAATGGGAGAACTCGTGAACCGAGAGTAAGGTACCTCAACTCAAGGGAGGAAGGAAGGAAGGAAGGAGGCTTGTCTGTCTGCTGGTGGGATGCCATGAGAGCATTGAAAAAAAAAACACAATTCGTACACTCGCAGGTACTTCATCATGGAGATCGAGACGGAGACTCGGAAATGGCGAGACGGGATCCATCTCTCCGTGTGATGTGAGAATTTTCGCAATGAGCATGGCCTGGCCACTGAAATGCTTTAATACACCAATGAGGATGATGATGATGGATTCTGGCCGTGTAGACGCGACGGCGGTGAAGATGGATCCACGGATTGGGTCGCTTGTGAGCAGTGCATGAGGGTGGTGAGGGCGGCAGCCAGGTGAGGTTTGAATTTCAATCGGATCATAGGTATGTTTTGTTTGACATGGTAAACATAAGTAGGTAGGTTTGCTTGCCGTTCGAATTTCCAACTTGTCCTCTTGCTGAACGGCCCTGATCGATAGTCGCCCCAAATGAACTCTACTCAGCGTGCTGGTCACACTCGCTTATTCCGTAAGGTAGGTAGTGCGTCGTAAAAGTGGCGGGGAGCAACGCCTATAGCAGCCCACGGTATCTTTGATTTTCCTTTTGTTGAAACATAGGAGTGCGGGGGACGCCTAAAATCTTGAGAGGAGGTTCGGGAATGTGGGTTGGTGATCCCTGTCGGCAATCGTACGCTAACCATTAGGAAGTAGTACTGTATTTGTATTAGGTATCTAATTGAAGCGATGCTTCAATGGCGACTCTGACATGGTGTTTACACATGAAATGAGGAGGAAGGAGCTTCCGATTCATTTACTGGGCTTCCGCAGATGAGTTTCTCGAGCGGGGACTGGTCGACGAAATCGTGGCGCGTTACAAACACATTCGCCGGGAAGCTTCGATTCACACTTACTGGGGTGAACACCACAGCCAGGGTATTTTACCTTACTTTCCACACAGTCGTCGATGAAGCGGATACAATTCTACCTCAGCGTCTTGTGGGGATTTGACCTAGTTGTTGCCCTCTCCGACGGTTAGGTTGGGTGTTTGTTGCGGCTCCATACTCAGCTGGCTGGCGTGCGGTTGTATGTTTCAGATTTCCCAACTGAGGTGAACAGCACCGATCGTATGGGACGCGCCACGAAACAATCATGTAACAGGTTCGTCCTCCGCCAGGTCGTGTGTCAGGTCGCACCCCCCGCACCCGAAAAGCTTTAATCAGCACCTGAGGTGGGGCCGAGCGTCGATTAACCGATGGTTGACCATGAGGTAAATCAAACCAAGTTGACGTTGCGATCATGAGGATCGACTTTGCTACCGGGCTACTTGAGTATAAATAGAAAGCGGGCATTGCTTGATATTCCGAAGACATGTACTGTTAGCAATTTGCGGTTCAATCCATCGGGACGGGAGCTCCCCGCCATCGTGAACTACCCCGCAGCTCCAAGCATCATTGGCACAGTACATCCTCCAACCATCACCACCTTACTCAGTACCTACTCAGTAGAGCTCACTCTTCCCTTCGCTTCAGTTATCCATTCGCGTTCAGCCAACTTGCCAGTCCACTTGTGCAGTACAAAAAAAGAATCAAGAATCTTTACAGACTAAGAAACGAAGATGGTCGAACGCGCCAACAAGCCCAAGCCGCCAACGCTCTCGTCGACGCCCGGCTTGCCCCCGCAAGCCACGGTGACCTTTTCCGAGGACAACTCGCGCGTCGTCGCCGAGCTGCCCACGGGCGAGAGCGTCCAGGTGCTGCTGCACGGCGCGACCGTCATCAGCTGGAAGGACGCCTCGGGCGACGAGAAGCTGTGGTTGAGCGATGCTGCCAAGTTGGACGGCAGCAAGGCCGTCCGCGGCGGCATCCCCGTCGTCTTTCCGGTTCGTTCCTTTTCCATCTCTCTCATCTGTTAGAGTGAGAAGAAAGACGGTTCAGTTCCTGACAATTTCCGGGTGAAAAAACAGGTCTTCGGCACGGCCCCGACACACCCTCAAACCAAGGGCCTCCCGCAGCACGGCTTCGCGCGCACCTCGCGCTGGGAGTTCCTGGGCAAGTCGACGTCCGAGTCGGCGGCGGACGACAAGGCGTCGGCCAGCAACGAGCCGACGGTGAAGCTCGACTTTGGGCTGAGCTCGGGCTCGCCGGGGCTCGACCCCGTCGCGCGCGCCCACTGGCCGTTCCGCTTCAACCTCATCTACAGCGTGACCCTGAACCCCTCGAGCCTGACCACGAGCATCGTGGCGACCAACGACGGCGCCGAGTCGTTTGAGTGCCAGGTGCTCATGCACACGTATCTGCGCGTCAACGTAAGTCATGCCCCCCACCTCTCTCTCTGTCTCTGCAACTCCCCCCATCACCCACCCCCCGGCGAACCACATGACTAACCCAAAAGGCAGGACATCACCAAAGTCGAAATTCAAGGCCTCTCCAACGCGTTTTACACGGACAAAGTAGACGCCGGCGCCGTCAAGACCCAGACCAGCACCCCGTTCACCATCGCAGGCGAGACGGACCGCGTGTACACGCCCGCGAAAGAAGAAGGGGTCGAAGAAGAAGCCGCCGTGACGGTGGCCGAGCAAGGGCGGCCCAAGTACCGCGTGACGCGCGACAACCTGAGCAACGTGGTGGTGTGGAACCCGTGGACCGACAAGGCGCAGGGCATGGCCGACTTTGAGCCCAAGGACGGCTTCCGCAAGATGCTGTGCGTCGAGCCCGGCGCCGTGGGGGCGTGGCAGGCCGTCGAGGCCGGGGACGCGTTCGAGGGGGCGCAGACCATCACGCTTTTGTGACTAGAGGGTTGGCAAGGGCGGGGAGGCGGTCGGCGGAAGGTAGTCGGGAAGGGTGTTTTGTGATCATGGGGGAGGGGGGGAAGGGGAGGAGGTGGAATTGGAAGATCAACACTGGTAAAACAAACAAACATACAGAAACAGGGTGGTCCTCTATCCTTTTGAGTGGCCTTGAGGGTTGGAGGTGTGGGAAATGGGAACAAGCCTAGGCGCGCATGTTGAATGAGATTTTCGATAGATTGGTTTTGCTAGTTCCAGGAAAAGGAATATGCAAAGACTTGATCGGCAGCCCGCTATGTAGCGAACAGATGTCTCAACCACTTTAAAGTTCCCCATGACAGCTCTGCCATCCTGTGACATACCGAACACCCCCACAACAGCGCTCAAGCCGACTCCCCTTCCCTCTCGCTCCGATAGTGATCGGCAATCAAGAAGGCCAGCTCCAGCGCCTGCTTCTCGTTCAGGCGCGGGTCGCAGAAGCTGGTGTAGTTGGTTGACAGGTCGTCCTCGTCCAGGCCCTCGCTCCCGCCGAGGCACTCGGTCACGGCGTCGCCCGTCAGCTCGAGGTGCACCCCGCCCAGGTAGCTGCCCTGCTCCTTATGGATGCGCAGCGTCTGCTGCAGCTCGCTGAAGATGTCGCTGAAGCGCCGCGTCTTGATGACAGCCCCGGCGGGGGCGCCGACCGACTGCGTGTTGCCGTGCATCGGGTCGCACTGCCACACCACCGTGCGCGCGTACTCGCTGTCCTCGACCGCCCGGATGTGCGCGGGGAGCAGCGACGCCACCTTGTCGGCCCCGTAGCGCGTGATGAGCGTGATCTTGCCCGGCTCCCGCGACGGGTTGAGCGCGCGCAACAGCGCGAGGAGGTCCGACGTGGGCGTCGTCGGCCCCACCTTGACGCCGAGCGGGTTGGCGATGCCCCGGAAGTACTCGACGTGCGCGTGGTCCAGCTGCCGGGTGCGGTCGCCGATCCAGAGGAAGTGGGCCGACGTGTTGTAGTGCGTCTTGCTGGGCGGCGAGGCGGCCGACGTCGGGTCGTCGAGCAGCCTGGTCAGCGGCTGCTCGTACTCGAGGAGGAGGCCCTCGTGGCTGGTGAACAGGTCGACCGTGTGGAACTTTTCGCTCTCGGCGCCGATGGTGTGCATGAAGCTCCGCATGTCCTTGAGGAAGTTGACGGCCTTTTCGTACTTGGCCTTGAGCGCCGGGTCGCGCACGTGGCCGAGGCCCCAGTCGAGGGGTTTGTCCAGGTCGGCTATGCCAGAGGCCAGGGCTGCCCTGATGTAGTTCAGAGTCGCCGAAGAGTGATGGTATGCCCTAGACAGTTCAGTCAGCGAGGGGAGCAAGCCTGAGGTGGTCGGAGGCGCCGAGGTAACGTACCTGACTAGCCTGTCGGGGTCCAGCTCCCGCTCGTCAGCATGGAAGCCGTTCAGGATGTCACCCCTGAACGAGGGCAGCTGCCTGCCGTTGACATTCTCCATGGGACTCGACCGCGGCTTCGCGTACTGGCCGGCCATGCGGCCGATGCGGACAACCCGCTTGTTGGCGCCCCAGACAAGCACCAAGCTCATCTGCAGGAGCAGCTTGATCTTGGACTCGATGGCATTCTGCTCGCAATAGTCGAACAGCTCGGCACAGTCGCCACCCTGGAGGAGAAAGGCCTTTCCCTGAGCGACATCCCGGAGGTGCTGCTTCAGCTGGACAATCTCGCGCGGGTGGACGATGGGCGGCAGCCGCTTGAGCGCCGACACCGACTTGGCGAGTGCGGCCTTGTCTAGGTACTCTGGGCACTGCTTGATCGGTTTCGACCGCCACGAGTCGGGCGTCCACTCGGGCGCCTGTTGGTCGATGCTGGACCCGGTCATGATGAGAGCTCACGGATGTCGAAACAAAGTTTTTTGGCGAGTCACTTCGGTCGGGTCTTGTGTGGGTGTCTGAGCAGCGCCCGAGGTCGTATAAGAGGAGGCCCGTGGCCGGCTACACGAGACAGTCTTGGAAGCCAGCTTCGGCCACTTTTCAATCGGGCTTATGATGAAGCCAGACAGGATATTCCGAGTGCCTCATCGTGACTGTGAGTCAAAGCAAACATTCAAAGTGGCATCAAAGAGACCTGGAAACAAATTGGCCAATTGAAATGGTTCCCGCGGAGTCGAACATCAGCCTATACCTCTCCTGGCCTAACGCCGGGAACTTTTCTGCCTCCAATACCCCTCCCCCACATCGACCCCCGCTGGTCCGAATTTCTGGGCCTTGAGCGCCTGAGCTCGACAGTGGAGACAAACTCCGATACAACTGCAGACACCACCCAACAAAAGAAGAAAAAGGCAAAACCGCGCGCGCCATGGCCGAAGACCGCCAACCAGCCGACATTGTCGAGGGCGCCACCTCGGGCGACGTCGAGGACGAGGTGCAGCCGACGGCCAAGTCGGCCGAGGACCGCAAGGCCGCCGCGGCCCTCTCCAAGCTCGACACGCACGGCGCCGACGACGAGGGCGCCGGCGCCCGCGAGGTCGACCAGGAGGCCGTCCAGAACGCCATGAACGCCCTGGGCGGCGGCGTCGACAAGAAGGAGGCACCGCACAAGACGGTCAAGGTGGATGCGGCGGATGTGAAGTTGTTGGTGAGTCGCCCTCGGGTAGTAGTATTGATCTAGCGTCCCCTCGCTAACGAGACTGGTGGTAACCAGGTTGACGAATTCGAGCTGCCAAAACCCAAGGCGACCGAATTGCTTAAGGCGCACGACGGCGATGCGGTCAGGGCTATGAAGGGCTATCTCCAGCCCAATTTTTAGACGACGAACGACCGAAACCGAACCTGCAGGAAATCGTGATCACTCGGCCTGCTTGGCCATCCGAAGCACACACAGGATTTCAGGGGCCAAACAGCACATTGAGAAGCGTGTGGGCAACTCGCCCTCCAAATACTGCGTCTGGCATTTTCCTTCGACACCTGTTCAATACCAGGGCGCAAGTGACGCTTGGACGTTGTGCGAAGGAACTGTCCGGTCGATGAATGCCCTAGGTAGGGCCGACGCTGATTTGATGCCTAGATTACTTGGTCTAGGACTCGGCAACAAAAGGATACCCAGTGACCCAACCCGGTGGTATGGGGCTCTATTGCAGGGAGAAAGGGATTATGGAATAGTCTAGGCTAGCCGTCCAGGGAAAATGCCTTGAAGACAAGGTACTTTGCTCGTCCATATCAGCCATCGCAGGATCGCCAGTGTACTTGGATTGTACGGTACTCGAGGGTTCCTCTCCCTCGTCCACTCAAAACAGTGAATGTGTCCCTCACTGCCCGATACTGGGCCTCCGCCTCATCCATCTTCCATTGACGCTCCGCTAATCTAGTTACAACGTTACCTACACGTCTTCAATACCGATTCTAGCTCTTTAGAACAGGACCCAACCAAAACACAAAACGCCAGACCATGTCACACCCGCCAACAGACCCAGAACAAAACAACGCCGTGAATCATGCAGACCGTAAGAGTCCCTACTATAATCGCCCGCGCCGTTCAGCCTCGTACAGCTCCCTCTTTATATCCATAAACAAATCCTCAATCTGATACACCTCCTGCCTCGACAGCGCCGCCTGCCGCAGCTCATCCAGTCCGTCCCGAAACAGGCCCAGTATCTTCTGCACCCGTTCCGCCTCGGGAACTGCTTCTTCTTCTTCTTCTCGGTCCGTGACAGGCTCTGCCGCAATACTAATGGCAGCCGTGTCTTGACCTTCTCCATCCCCAGTCGTGGCCCGCTGAGTTCCGGCTTGCATCGGCTCCTCATGGGGTGACGATTCGATCGCGGCCTCCTCGGAGTGCGGCCTGACATCATCATACTCCTCCTCTTGCAGGCGACTGTGATTGAACTCGAGCGCAATCTGGGACTGCACATCCTGGTCGTCTTCTTCCACTTCCATGGCCTCCCCGGCCTCGGGGGCCACATAGTCCTGCGGGTTGACCTCGTTGCCGTGAATTTCCGGACTCGAGGGCTCGACCAAGGAACTGGGGATCCATTCCTCGTTAGTTCCCTCTTTCTGAATGACTTCTTCCGCCGCGACGGTCCGCAGCTCGGCAGAGGCGTGAACCTCGACGTCCGCATCCTCAACAATCGCTGTCTGGCTGCCCAGAACCTGGCTTATGTCCTGGCTAGAGTCATGCCGCTTCCTCTTGGGCGTGGTCCCTTGCGCCTTGGAAGTTGCCCGCTTTCGCTTCTGACGACCCGGGCGCGCCTTCTTCGGCTGCGAGCTGGCCACATCCTCTGGCTCAGCGCCAGACGACAGGGCAGATGCCGCCGAGCTGGCTCTGCTCAGCCGAACCGGCGCCGGCGGTGACGCCTTCTTCGGACTGTCTCCGACCACAATGCAGTCGGCCACTGGCGACCCTTGCCTTTTGCCGTCCGGAGACACCGAGGGTGAAGGCCGGTGGTACGCTGAGCGGTCAGTCTTACCCGAGTCCAGCTCAACCACGAGCCTGAGCAAGCTCGTTTCGTCGAGATCGCTGACCTCGAACGAGCCATTGTCTGCCGGGATCGGGAGCGGCTGTTTTGGTTTCGATGGGTCGACCGACCCGGCAGCCCTCTCCGTCTGCTTGGGAGTAGGCGGCAGAGGACTGGTTGGAGCGTCCACAAACTCCTCGGCATCCGATTTTGGTCTTGGTGTCTCCCGAGCCCTGACCTGGGAAAGCCGCGAGGATCGCCGCGGAGTAGACGGCTCCTCCTTCGGAATCTCGGTAGGTTCTTGCACGGGAGTCACCTCCACTGCGTCGACAACCATACTATCTTCGATTATGTCATCCACGGCCACCTGAGACTCGGTTTGATCTGCTGCCTTTGCGGGACTGCTAAGAACCTGAGAACTGTCATCCTCGACTTCGAGTAGAGCCGCGGCGCTAACGTAGCCGCGTTTGCTCGAAGGGTCGGGAACAACTTCGTGCCGGTTCGGATTGGGTGAGCCCGAGACTGGCGAAGAAGAGAAATGCCACTCTTCCATGAGACTGTGGCTAGCAGACCTTGATCTTATCTCGGCTGCTAGTGGATTGCCCCTGAGCTCCGGAGGCGATGAGGGGGGATCCGTCAGGTCATGCTCAGGGATGACCACGAATTGGCCGCGCCGAGGGGTCGGGGTTGACGAGATGTAGTCGTCGAATCCTCTCTCGGGCTCAGGGGTAGCGTCTCGCCGGGTATGATCTCCGACCGAATCCACTTGCCGACCGGAGACTTTGGACTTCACACCAGGACTAGACCGGATCTCGGGGAACAGAGCAGCGTTCTCCCTCTGCCGGTCACGGACCTCCTTTTGCCGCTCCGTCAACACCTGGGACTCGAGCGGACTACCCAGGGCAGAGGAAGGTTCAATCGCTGCGAACTGGATCTGCGAGTCGTCATGTCTGAGACGAGGGGCCGTGTTGCGACGGTTGGCAGCGGCTGGCTTCCGCTGAGGGGATCGATCAAGATGCCTCAATGCGGGCGACTTGGCTTGCGACGAGCTTGGTCTCGGGGTCTCTCGCCGACTGCTGGATCGCGTCGAAGGCAACCGGGGTAAACTGAATTCCTCGAATGACTCAACGAATGAGGGTTGCTGCGCAGGAAACTCGGCGCTCGAAACCTCCAACCCAGGCAGAATGATATCGGCGTGGAGTTGCATTATCTCCAGTGCAGCCCTGAGCTCATCTGGATAGTCGAGGTGTCCAACGTTCTGGAAGAGTCTGTTCCACAGGGAAATGGCGGCATTGACCGTAGCTCGATGACACGAAGCAAACGATGCGCAGAAAAATCGATCCAGACCCCGCAGATGCTGCTCAGGCTGCTCGACGCTAGCGATCAGGTGAGAGAGCTTATCCCACAGCAGTTTTGTCTAAGCCGTGGTTAGCTTCAGAGAATGACGAAGAACAGTGGCTATGCTTACAGCCGTAAAGACAGGGCCGGCGTTGTTGCCGAGCTTTCGTCCTCGATCTTCAAACCAAAGAAGACAACCATCCTGCACAGAGACCATCGATCTCAAAAACAGGTGGCTGTTGCATCTCTCGAAGAAGCCGCGGATTTCATCCAAGACCGGGCTCACGAACTGGGTCCCGTTGCCGTCGCCAACAAGGTCGAAGTGGTTGTACAAGAACCCCAGAGCCTCGTTGATGAGCTTGTAGAGGTTGTCGAAGGTGTCGAAGGATGAGGAGCGCGAGCCGGCCAGGGCCGTGCCCCAGAGTCGTTTCCGAGCAGCATCGACAGCTTGTCTATCGCGTGGCTGCGTTGCCACAGAGACTAGCTCGGACACATGTCTGACGTACCACAGCGTCTCTTCAACGCCGCCTTGAGCGGCGAACAGCTCGGTCAAGATCTTGGCCAAGGGCTCAATCACCGCAATCGCCACCCCTGCGTCTCCGGTTTCCTCACGTACCCGCTTGACACAGGCGCAGAACAAGCTGTCCCAGTCCTTGTGTGGAAGGTAGGGCGTCGACCTGAGTCCGCGCTCGAGGAGTTTCACGATATCGCGGTAGTCATTCCCAACGGGTGTCTCGCCCGCCGAAGTAGTTGACTGGTGGCTGTTATGGTCTGGCTCAAGCCAGCCGAGGATATTCTCAGCCACCAGCACCCAAGGGCCATAGGGACGAGGAATGTCCATCGGAATGACTGAAATGAGGTCCTGAGCGAGGTCCATTCTTGCTTTGTCTCCTTTTGGCTCGAAAAAAGGGGCAAGAACATGGTGAAAAATCGTGGCGAAATGTGCATCGTCTGGGACACCCGGTGGGAGTGTTGACAACATGGAAAAGAGCGAGTAGAGAGGCGGTCTGGCGGATGAGTGGGGTTTGCCGGTTTTCTCTGTGAAAGGGAGGACGCCGAGAGAGCTGATCATGATCTCCAAGTATGCTCGAGCTGAGAGTAGAAAGTCCACCGAATTGCGGTCACCGTCCGCCTTGGTCGTCAGGCCATGGCTCCAGATCTTGTGCAGAACAGCGAGAGCCTCCGCAACGAAGAACGACGTGTCCTTGGACACTTTGATCTCCTTGGCCGCAGCAGAGGCCACTGTAGTGACCAACTTCTGCCAGAGGTCGTGTGTCGCGCTACCCGACTTGGCCAGCGCAAGGAAGTCCTGCCTAAGTATTGGCTCGACCACTCCAAAGACGCGGTCGGTATTCTGCCTGAGCCATTTTGGGTCGATGGCAGGAAGTTCATCGGGCCTCACGACTGAAGTTTCCGCAATGCGGTGGACGCTCCATCTCCGAGGTGTGGTGCAGTCAAACAGACCCGACAAGATGGCGATGGCCTGGCTCAAGTTGTCCTCGGCAGCGTCGGCGGTCGGGTCGAGCAGCTTCTCAACAACAGGTTGGAGGCTGCCCTCCCAGTAGACCTTCAAAAGGTCCGTACTTGTGCTGGGCTTGAAGGCGTAGTAAAACAGGATGCAGATGCCCCCCAATACTGCGTGTCTCAGCTCCTCCGAGTTCTTGCCGGATCCTTTTCGCCTGAGCAGCTGGCTTGTGAGAGGCTGAGTGACGGTGGGCAGGTTTCTCGGCAATGCCTTTCCTTCAAGGTGCAGGAGATAGACGAGACGACCCCAGGCATGATTTGCGGCAATCTTGGTCGGAAAGTCTCTGCTGTTAAAACAGTCCTGGATCATGGTAAGCCAAGGTTTGCCGTAGTCCCACTGGTCCAGTCGGATGCGGAGAAGAAGAAGGACAATGCTCCAAATCTCTGGGACAACAGCTGATTCGTGCTTGTCCTTGGTCATGGCTCTGAGCTTCTCTCCATAGTAAACGATATACCGCCCACCCTCGTAGGACAGGTTCAACACCTCCATGACCTTCTTGGAGAATGACTTTTCGTGGCCGATACTAAAGGCTGCTTCGAGCCCCAGCGAGATGGCCGCCGATCGGATATCCTTCACATTGCTCAGCATGTCGGTGAACAAGTCGAGCAGCCAGTCGGAATGGGAAACCATGAGTTGTCTAGCTTGCTGGACCAGTTTTCGGTAGATCAGGACCCGGGACAGAACGATGCTCTTCCCCTTCAGATGTTCTTCAATGTTGCGGAGTGACGAGACAAGTCTCCCGACTCTGTCGGGATTCATGACTTTCGAGGAGAAGTTCTGCAGCGAGACGGCCTGCATGAGCCTCCTGGCAGTGTCCTTGGGGGTAGACGAGTCCTCGAACGAGCGGATGCAGTGGTCGACGAGGAAAATGCCGAAATCGTTCGAGATGGTCGAGGCAATTGCCGGGAAGTGGAGGAAGGTGTTGAGCAAGTTTAGGGCATGGTTAACGAGGGAAGTGTCGAGAGTGCCTTCGGCTGTTTTGGCCACGATATCCCGTTGCATAAACTGGGTAAAGAGGGTCATCTTCTCTTGTAGAGCCACGCGGTCGGGCAGGTTGTTGGAGGTCTTCCATGCCCGGGTCAGCATCAGGTAGGCGTCGAGCTTGAAGTCACGGTCGCCGCCGGCGAGCTGCTGGAGCGTGGATTCCAGCATCGCGGCCAGATTGATGTGACGGTTTGAAGGGTCGCAGTCACTCCCAGCCGTCGGGTCGAGGAGGTTCGGGGTGTTGGCGGTGACTTTGAGGATCGACTTGACAGGCTTCGACGCGCTCCGAGGCAAGGAGGCCGGGGTTGGGTGCTGCCTCACTCCCTCGCCGTCGAGGTACACAGGCGGGTCCTTGTACTCGGCCTCGGCCGAAAATCCAACCTTCTTCCGGATCCGATGCGAGGTCGAGGTTGTTGTGAACGTGGAGGAGGCCGGTGACTGTCCGGGTGGAGTGTGTAGGCTCAATCGGGTATCGACGGAGCCCAACGAGGGTTTAATCGGAGCTGCAAGCTCATGGTGTGCTTCTCGAGGTGGAGTCGGCGGTCTTGGTGGCAGAGAACTCAGGAGACTGGAGAGCACAGCTGGAGATGACATTCTGCTGGTAGGACGAGCTTGGCTGCGTCCCGAGAGCAGCAGAGCGTCACCTGAATCGACAGCGCTGCAGTTGCATTGGAACAAGAACTCCCAACAGCAAGGAAAACCAAATTAGAGAATGAAAATCAGAGGTTCAGACAAGGAGGAGAACCAGAGACCTGAAAGGAGCGTCGAAGTCCTGCCACGACGACGCCAGCAGCGGATGGGTGGATGACTTGAACATGAACAGGCTGCAGGGACAAAACGGCCATTAAGGGCTGTCGACGCGGTCGCGTGAACTCAAACGGAAGGCGCGTCTGTCCCGCGCGGTCGCTTCGAGGATACCCGGGCCCACCTCAGCCCCCGGATTTTAACCCGGTCCAGTGACCCACTCCACTGGTTGAAAAGCACCTGTTCATCCCCTTCAGTATCCGTCACGTACCACCGTTTCCGTGACTATCCGTATTGCATAGTATATACCTCTGAACTCAACCTGTACAGCCAGATGATGACAAGAGTTTATCAATAGTTTTGTTTGCAACTTGATTCGAATTCCTGTCTTGGATGCGAAAGGTGAAATGCAGATCGACGAGGAAGCCGCCAAGCCCGATGTTCCCCACTTCCCAAGCTCCAGGCATTCAGCTGCAACATTCACGGCCGAAACCCGAACCCTCCACGGCGACAACGCGGGCGAGATTGGAAGACTCAGAAACAAGATGAAACCCTTGAGTCTCCAAAGACTATGCGATTGCCACGGCGGGTACCGTGGAGCAAAGAGCTCAACAGGACTCTCACGTCAATGATTGAATACCTAGGTTCTAGATTGACAGATGAGAGGCACACAGAGGGACCCCGCTGTCTCATCTGAACGGAGCTCGACTTGTGTGGGGCATTTGAACCTCAACAACCTCCTTGTTCTCAATAACACTTTTTGCATTGCATCACAAACTCTACCTCACGGTAAGGAGCGCACGTCTCGTACCGTTTTGAAAACACAGCAGATATGGTCCAACTGCCCCAACAGGCTCCATTAGGGAGCTTCGCTGGCCCTGGTATGTGCTGCGCAGACCGCGACTCTCCCTTGCCCATGTCCGGAGGTGATGGCTAATAGCATCACAAGCCAAGCTGAGCGTGGTCAAGGACCTCCTGAATAAGCTATCAGAAGACATCAAATCGGCCACCCTCCAGTCCCACGGTTCGTCTCCATGCTACCACCTGATGGGGTGGTCAGGGAGAGCATTTCGCTGAGCTTCGAACAGAGCGTGATCGTGCTCTCGAGGAGCTGAAGGTGTACGGCCGCGATTCTAGCTATGCAGACCCTATTTTCACGAAGGAGGTAGGTGGCAGAGCTTGGGGATCTTGCTGGTTGATCCGTTTCTGACACAGTCAAACGCATCTCACAGGGTATCGAAACCCTGTCCAAGCATGCCTTCGACAGCACATCAGAGACCACATACCGTAATGCGCTGAGAGTTCTGTGCAATGCTCTGTTTCTCAGGCCAAAAACGCGAGAGATCTTCGTGGACCTAGGCTATGAAATGAAGGCCTGCACCAAGCTCAAGAACGACAGTCGGGACGACGAATTTCTTGCGTCCAGACTTCTCCTTCTCACCACCTACGGCACCAAGATCGACCTTCCGGCACTCATAACCCATCACCAGCTAGCCAATTCCATTACACAGAATCTGTCAAGGCATGCGGCTCGATTCGCTTCGCCGGCAGTCGACGCCGGCAAAACGGAACCGATGGAGGAAATGGCCCTGGCTGAGACTCTCAAACTGCTCTTCAACGTCACCAACTTCGCCAAAGCCCACATCAACTCCTTTGACGCAGCGCTCCCCCACGTCACAACGATTCTCTGCAGTTACGCCCTCCCGCAAAGTCAAACCCCTCTCGAGCCCCTCTTCGGCCTCCTCATCAACACGCTCCTCAACCTCGACCTCACCACGCCAACCGCACAATCCTCCATCTACCCCCAAACCGAACCCACCCGCGTCACCATCCGCCTCCTCCAACTCCTCGACCTCTCCATGAAATCTTACACCGACACCAGCCTCGACCAATCCGTCACGCCCTTAATCTGCGCCCTCTCCGCAGTTCACGAGCGCGCCCCGAAAAAGACCGACAAGGACACCCACACCCACACCCACACCGAAGATGAGTATGATGATAGCACCGACCCGGTCCGGTCCCTCATCCGCACGGCCCTGCTCCCCGCCGAAGAGGACCGCAAGACGGTCCTCGGCCGCGCCGACACGCTGCCCTCGCGCCTGCTGCGCAACTGGACCAACCCGCTGGCGCCCCAGTTCCGCGGCGCCGTGGCCCACCTGTACTTTGACCTGTCCGGCCGGGACGCGGGCCGGTTCATTGAGAATGTCGGGTACGGGTACGCGTCCGGGTTCTTGTTTGAGAATCAGATTCCCGTTCCCGCGGGAGCTGTGGAGGGTGGTGGTGGTGGTGGTGGGCGGGAGGAGGGGTCTTCGTCGAGGGCGTCGGCGGCGGCGGCGGCGGCGGCGGGGAGGAGGCCGGTAAATCCGATCACGGGCCAGCTTCTGGACGAGGAGAAGTTTGCTGAGATACCGGAGATGACGGACGAGGAGAAGGAGAGGGAGGCGGAGAGGCTGTTTGTCTTGTTTGAGAGGTACGTTTTTGGTTTGCTTTGAACCCCTTGTGCATGCTTGACTGCTGACGGTGGATGCGACAGGCTGAGGCAGACGGGCATCGTCTCGGTGGTAAATCCGGTTGCGACGGCGGTGCAGGAGGGGAGATTTGAAGAGCTGCCTGACGATGACGAGCCGGCGAAAAAGTTGGACTAAGTAGGTCCAATTGTGAATGGTCACTGGTCGGCACGGCAGGGTCTGCTGCCAGGCGCCCGGCCAGTAAGATAGGCACCTAGCCAAGGTAGGACCTGAATTATACCAAGTCGTTCTTCTCATCACTTGCCCCCTTTTGTGCCATTGGTTACAATCACAAGATTCGGCTCAAGTCAACAATGCAATGTCCAACTCTCAAACATCGGCAGCAGTTGAGTTGGACTGAAAGCATCAAAGGTGAAAAGAACGATGGAACAATTTATGTATTGCCAGGTGGCTGTTGATAACTCCGGCTCTACCAACGGCCGCCTCGTCAAGCCGAATGCATGTGACATACGGTTGCTTCTCGATCTAAAGTCAGGCGCTTTGGGTCTATACTTGGTGTGATGAAAATGGGAGTTCGAGCACGATCTCCAACTTCCAACCAAGGGTCCAAGGTACCTCAAGTATATAGGGCTACCTGGTAGTCTAGCTTGCTGTACTTTGCTCTACGCGCTACAGCTTTGAGATCGTTTATTTCTTATTCGATCCAATTTTGAGCGCACTGATTCGTTTCCCCAAAGTGAGATGTAATTTTTCGGTCCCTTCGGAACTTGAACCGTCATCAAATATCCATCATCCAACAAGAATACCACTGCGCAAGGACAGTGGAACTCTGAACTTGGTACAGAGATAAAATGTATTTCTACGTAGTATATCAGTCATGCCTTAGGCGTTGTCCTAAGCTTTGTCTGGTACATACTTACATTTATAGATAGGAAGAAGAGTAGAGCATACTACGTAGGTTATTCTGTCTAACTGAATGGGAAGTTGTTCCAGAGAAACCGCGAAGAGGAACTCCTAAGCTGACTGGTAACCCTAACCCAAATACACGCTAAGCTCCAAATGGCGATAGCTCAAACGGATAGTCCGCCCTCCTGCCGTTTCCAACCCGAACCCAGCTGTCTAAATCATCGCGCTCTCCGCTCAAGAACGCGTTCACTTTCCCGTTTTATTCATAAAAAAACGAGAGAAAATATCGCTTTTCAACAGAGGTGAGATGCCCAACCACTGGCAGCTTTGAGATTATTTCCGATTTTTGAAACTAAATTCTAACGCGCAGCATAGCGTCGTCGTTGCAGCGCGCTCAACGAAAGTCGCGTGTCTATCCGCCCTCTCGTTGCGGTTCAACCGCGCACAGCCGATCCGGCGCACATTCTTCAACCCCTTCGCCGACATTCTGTGTCATCGCGGCCTCAGCACAGCCAAAATGCCGTTCGGCGAGGATTCTCTTTCCGAGATGGATATTGATCCTCCTCTGAATTTAATTCAGAGCGACCTCCTAAAGTAAGTCGCGACAACGGCGCGTTTTGCAACTAGTCGTGCCGATGCGCCCACGACCCCAGGCTTTCGGCTTCCGCAGCGCTCTTTCTCTGCTTTGTTTTTATTTCCTTTACTCCCGATTTCTTCAATAGAGGATACGCGATTTGTGGATTAATCGTGAATGCGCTGCCCTGCAATCACGAGGTCACCAAGATCTACAGCATCGCTAACGTTCTAGCTCGATGGAAGAATCCCCAGGCCCCAAGGTTGCGGGTCAAACCGTTGTCGCGCTGGACGATGATGAGCTCGGCGTGGGCGAGGCGGCGATGGGCATCCCAGAAACCGACATGGAGCTTCAAGCCGAGCTCGAGGCCGAGGCCAACTTTGCCGCATCCGCTCCTCAGTCTTCCATCAAGAAGCGTGGCGGGCCGTCGCTCTCCACCCCGGCGACCCCGGCCAAGTCTGGCGTATCCAAGACACCCCGCTCGACTAAGAGCACGGCGGCACCCAAGAGCGCGGGCCGTAGCACCGGCAAGCGCAAGGTTGTCGAGGCCGAGGCAGAGCCCGAGGAGGACGAAGTCAAACCCACCCCGGCCAAGAGTCGCGGACGTCCTGGCCGTCCGGCGGCTTCTTCCGCCAGTGCGCGTCTCGCTGCTAAGGCCGCGAGTAAGCCCACCCGCGGGCGCCCCAAGTCTACTACCGTAAGTACAACAGCAAGATAACAACATGTGCGCACCTGAGAAGACTCCTCTAACCCAACAATACAGGCCGCCGCGAAGCCCGCCAAGAAGGCTGGGCGTTCCAAGGCCTCGACCAACGGCACCCAAGACGAGGACGGGGATGACGAGTTCGAGGTTGAGGAGATTGTGGACTCGGCCATCGACGCCGACAGCATGGAGCACATGTACCTGGTCAAGTGGAAGAACTACTCGGCGAGCGACAACACGTGGGAGCCCAAGAAGAACCTCAAGGGCTCGCTCGACCTCGTGCGGAAGTTCGACGCCAAGAAGAAGAAGGAGGAGGCGGCCGAGGCGGCCAAGAAGGCCGCCGCTGGCAAGAAATCTGGGCCGGCTGCTGCTGCGTCTGCTGGCGGCGGGAACAAGAAGGCGACGCGCGGCAGGAAGCCCAAGGCTGTCAAGACCGTCAAGGCGGCCAAGCCTGCCAAGAAGGCTCCTGGCCGTCCTGGCCGTCCCGAGCGGCCGGCGGGGAGGAGGAGAGCTCGGGCTTGAGGGGATGGACTGGGGTGGCACTGGCTCGTTTTCCTATCTACTTTCGGTCGTACAGTTCTCAAGCTCTTTGCGGCATGGGTTTTGGCGGGATTCTGACTGGAGTTTTTCTTTCTGGCTGCGCGAAAAGGGAGTAACAACGGAATGGAGGCGCCGGGCCTATCGATCTGGCTGAGCCGAGCACTCTGCTACCTACCTACGTAGGTAGTGAATGCTCACGGGACGATACTAGCAGTCTTGAGCGCTCACTTCTAACACTCCAATGGAGAGCGCTCTATACCCGGCTAGCTGGTGGTGGGTGCTAATGGGGGACTGTACTTGTAACATAGTGGATGTGCCATAGCGTTATCTACCTGCATGATTTCGTGACTCCGTCGCAGACGGCCCTGTGCGGAGACAACACGAGCTCCATTGGTATGCCCGAAGATTCGCAGGGAAGCCACTGATCAACGGCTCAGGTATCCCACATCATAAAGCACACTTGAGCTTATGATCAGGCATCTAAAGTTCTACAACAAATAGAATTCGAAACGTACTGTTTTCCAGTCCTGATCGATGTACAGAGCTTCAGGGGCATCTTTGCAGCTCTGGTGCCGGTTGATGGAATTCCGAGAACCCAGTCCCACTTTTTTCAGGGTCCAAGTGGGGCGCGGTTAGGCTTCGCGTCGGTTGATGACGTCCGGGGGCCTTGTCCATTTCTTGACACGCAGCAGCGGAAAATTCCAGACGCGACACCACCAGCACCTCATCGACGGCAGCCACCGCAAAGATGGACGCGCTCCGCTCGGCGATACAGCCCATCACGCACAACCTGCCGGGACCGATCCGCGACCTCGGCGAGTCCATCATCGGCGACGCGTGCTACAAGGCGCTGCTGCTCGACGTCGACGTCGAGAACACGGCCTGCCTCAAGCTGGCCATCAGCAAGGCGCTCGGCATCGGCATCGTCGGCGCGTCGTCGGTGGTCAAGGTGCCGCAGATCGTCAAGCTCGCGCGGTCGCAGTCGGCCGATGGTGTCTCGTTCCTCGCCTACCTGCTCGAGACGAGCAGCTACCTCATCTCGCTCGCCTACAACGTCCGCAACGCCTTCCCCTTCAGCACCTACGGCGAGACGGCGCTTGTGCTGGGCCAGAATGTCGTCATCACGGTGCTCGTGCTCAACTACAGCGGCCGCGCCAGCATGGCCGCCCTGTTTGTCGCCGCCCTCGCCACCAGCGTCGTGACGCTGTTCAGCGAGAGCGTCCTCGACATGCAGAACCTGCGGTACCTGCAGGCGGGCGCGGGTGTGCTCGGCGTCGCGAGCAAGGTGCCGCAGATCCTGGCCATCTGGCAGCAGGGCGGCACGGGGCAGTTGAGCGCGTACACGGTGAGACTTTGAAAAAAAAAGACCTCCGGTCGATGGGTGTTCCCCACACGGTTTGCTAACGCAATGCATTGCGCAGGTCTTCAACTACCTCCTCGGCTCGCTCACGCGCATCTTCACGACCATGCAAGAGGTGGACGACAAGCTGATCCTGTATGGGTTCGTCTCCGGCTTCGCGCTCAACCTGGTTCTGGCGCTGCAGATGGTCTACTACTGGAACGGCCCGTCGACCAAGACGAAGGGCAAGCAGAAGGCGGTCCCGGTTCAAGCGGCGTCTTCGTCTGCCACGACGACCTCGACACCGAAGAAAGGGCCGACGACCCGTCGCCGTGGTTAGGAGATCGGTCTCATAATGGATTGTTGTGTTTTTGGTTCTCAGCGCCAGCCGGCGTGCTGTTTTCGAGTGGTTAATCTTACACTGACGCCTCCTTCCTCCTCTGCGTTGCTTCTTTGGATGAAACATGTCTGGTGACCGGCCTTGTCTTGCCACGTCGTCCACTAGCTATCGCTCGTTGTTCGAGACCGTTCGGCGACTTTCGATATCGAGGGTCATGTGCTCCATGTGCAGAGCTCCACCTCCAATCATGCGCCATCGATGACTCTTGCCGGAGTTTGGCTGCAACGAGACACATTGTCTTCACTCCGGTTCTCTGCGGCTTCCTGCAGCTGAGTCCCGGGGACGTCCCCCGAGAGACCGGTGGCAGTGTTCACGTGAGGAGGCTTCCGAGATCGCCTGCACTTGAATGCACAAAGCCGCCCTTGTCCAACACTTTTGAACCCAATTCAGCTTCCCCATTTGTCGGTGGGGTCCCCTGGGGTCCCCACAATGCCCCTTCCTGCATGTGCATCGTGCAGGTCGGCGAGGAAAAAAATATCGGGTCCCATCCTGGTTCGCGTTGATAAGAGACGACCACAAGCAGCGAGGGGCGGTGAGTCTGCATGTGGTGGGAGTTTCTTCGAGTTGACGCTTGACATTGTTCAACGAGATGGTTCATACAAGCCAACTTGAAGTCGAGTGGTGTAGTACATTGTGGTCGTCCTTGGGATACCTGACTGATGATATTCGACGAAAATTGGTGAAAGATGGTTATCGTGGACCCTTCGTGGACCCTCGTCCAAAGGGTCTGGAGAATGCGGCGATTGCTCTCGTGATGCCAAGACAACGCCATTTTTTTGAGACCGCAGTCACCGCATGGCCTAGACCCGCCGAGTGCCCCCCTGGCAGCATTCCTCGGGTTTGTGGTGTGAGATAGCGCTGGGCCCATGGGCTGTGGATTATTATAAGAAAGATGGAGCGGACCCTTCCTTTTTGCTCCCGCCTCTTCCAGTAGCCATCTCAACAAGAGCTCGCCATATTGCGTCAAGCTATTGCGTGCTCAGGCGTGATCCCAGTTCCCCCATTCCAGTTGATTTCACGCCGTTTATACTACACTCCAGCAAGCGAAGGATATCGTGGGGGGTCACCGGTTTCCTTCATACTCACTACCCTCATCACCAGGCTGTTGTTGTTCGTTGCGGAGAGGAAGGGTTCCTACCTCGTGACTCCATTCCACTGATCCCTCTTTGTGTACAATAACACCCTCTCTTTTACCGAACTAGGTAATCGGTGTTCTTGGCATACATAGAGGCTTTATCACAAGCAGGTTCCTGTTCTCCCTTGCGTAGGGCTGAAGCACACATCGCCCCCGTAGGACCCGATATCCTCAACCCCAACCTCACTTACTAGGTACCTAGCCAAAGAGGAATTATCTCGTCACACCAATGGCGCCGGACCTCAACTCGCTCCCGCCCTCGCCGCTGCTGGGCAAAGCCGCCAACCTCACCAGCAATGGCTTCGCCGCCACCGGTAGCGTTCCCGGCGGCACCGCGAGCCCGAAGCAGCAGCCCAACATCCTCTACATTATGGCCGACCAGCTCGCGGCGCCGCTGCTCAAGATGTACAACCCGGACTCGCAGATCAAGACCCCCCACCTGGACGCGCTCGCGGCGCGGTCGGTGCAGTTCGACTCGGCCTACTGCCCGTCGCCGCTCTGCGCGCCGAGCCGCATGAGCATGATCACGGGCCTGCTGCCCATGAAGATCGGCGCCTTCGACAACGCGACGCAGATCTCGAGCGACGTGCCCACGTACGCGCACTACCTGCGCCTGGCGGGCTACCAGACAGTGCTGGCGGGCAAGATGCACTTTGTCGGCGACCAGCTGCACGGCTACGAGACCCGCCTGACCAGTGACATCTACCCGGGCGACTTTGGCTGGGTCGTCGACTGGGACCGGCCCGACACGCGCCTCGAGTGGTACCACAACGCCAGCTCCATCCTGCAGGCCGGCGTCTGCGTGCGCAGCAACCAGCTCGACTACGACGAGGAGGTCATGTACCGGTCCACCCAGTTCTTGTATGACCATGTGCGGCAGGGTCCTGGCGCCAGGCCGTTTTGCTTGACGGTGAGTCATGTTGGTCTTGAGGTGGTGGTGGTGGTCGAGGATGATTGGTATCTTGGAAGAACTTGGACCCTTCCGACGGGATGCATGATTGGCGCCTGGTGTGAAGCACAACATGCACGTTTTCCGTGGGGGTTGCTTGGTGGTGTGGTGGTGCGGCAATGGTGGGTGTCGTAAAACCTCTAGACTGACATGGCGAACTTACCCTTTAGGTCTCGTTGACGCACCCGCACGACCCGTACACCATCGAGCAAAAGTACTGGGATCTCTACGAGGACGTCGACATCGAGCTGCCCAAGGTCAAGATCCCCAAGGAGGAGCAGGACCCTCACAGCAAGCGGCTGCTCCAGGTCTGCGACCTGTGGGACCAGGATTTCAGCGACGACCAGATCAAGCGGGCGCGCCGGGCTTACTATGGCGCCGTCAGCTACGTCGACGACTGCGTCGGCAAGCTGCTCGACGTGCTCCAGCGGTGCCGGCTGGACGACAACACCATCATCATCTTCAGCGGTGACCATGGCGACATGCTTGGTGAGCGCGGGCTCTGGTAAGCATTTTGCCTTCCTCTTCTCATCAGCCCAGGACGACAAAAAAAGTACTGACCCCTCTCTTTTTTCCCCCCAGGTACAAGATGAACTACTTCGAGGCCTCGGCCCGCGTGCCCCTGCTCATCTCGCACCCGCCCTACTTCGCGCCGCAGCGCGTCACCTCCAACGTCTCGACGCTCGACATCCTGCCCACCATGTGCGACCTGGTC
Source organism: Parathielavia hyrcaniae (assembly GCA_033575675.1). Classification (NCBI taxonomy): domain Eukaryota; kingdom Fungi; phylum Ascomycota; class Sordariomycetes; order Sordariales; family Chaetomiaceae; genus Parathielavia; species Parathielavia hyrcaniae. The sequence continues at coordinate 227,683 of MU863639.1, forward strand.
GGCACCAAGCCGTCGCCCTTCCTGCCCATGGACGGCCAGACGCTGCTGCCGCACCTCGAGGGCCGCCCGGAGGCCGGCCACGACGAGGTCATTGCCGAGTACACGGGCGAGGGCACCGTCCGGCCGCTCATGATGATCCGCCGCGGCCGGTGGAAGTACGTGACGTGTCCGGCCGACGGGTCGCAGTTGTACGACCTGGCCGTGGACCCGCTCGAGCTCACGGACCTGGTCCGGAGCGGGGCGGCAGCGGGAGACGACAAGACCAGGGCCGTCTTCGAGGGGTTCGAGCGCGAGGCGCGCGAGCGCTGGGACTTTGACGACATCACCAAGCAGGTGCTGCACTCGCAGCGCAAGAGGCGGCTCGTGTGGGCTGCGCTGACCAAGGGCAAGTTCACCAGCTGGGATTACGATCCCGTGGACGACGGGAGGGAGAAGTAAGTTTTGGCTTTTTCGATCGGGGGATGTTTCGGAGTTGCTGACGGCGGCGTGCGTGAACAACCAGGTACATTCGCTCGCACATCCCGCTCGATGACCTGGAGCGCAGGGCGCGCTTCCCTGCTGTGGACGACTTTGGGCGTGAGACGGGGTCGGTCATTGTTGCTGACCAGGCTGGGTCTCATGGGCAGTGAGGAGGAGGACCTAAGTTCAACATGCGAGGCCGTCGGGAGCGGCTTTTCGGCTTTCAAGTTCCAGGTTCTTTTCTGCGATGATTTACGGATAAGGTCGGGTACGGGATTCAACAGGAGCTACTAGATCTTTAAGCTTCAGTATTAGCGCGGCGCAGAGCGTTCGTTGATTTTAACAGTCACCCTTTCTTACGATTTTTGGGAGCTCAGCAATGACCATGTAGAGCATGGCAGCGGTCCCAAGCATTGAATCGAGTGATTAGTTGGTGAGGTGTTTGAACCTTGAGTTTGTGATGGACCGTTGCTCGGGCGGGATTTATGAGCCAAGCTCGCCAGGGTTGCTTTGTAGGGTTAGGGTCTTAATACGACGGGATGTTGACTGTTTCCAGAGCTTCAGCTGCCCCTCCACCTTTCGAGACTCGTTTCCAGCTTCAAAATGTAAACCACCCGCTTCCCAACAATTAACCTCCCCGATCCCGGCGCTTACAACTCTATCGGGCCTATTGCTAGTCCACTGCTTTCCTAACTCATACTCTGCGTATCGACACGTTTCACAGCGCCTTGCAACCATGGCGTCGCTCAGCATGTCTCCAGAGGAGCTTAAGCAGCTCGAGCTCTTGCGCAACCGATTCGCGCAGCTCACTAGTAGCCTCACAAGTCTCCGAACACACGTCATGAACTCCAATCTCCTTCCTACTTAGTGAGTGCATCTGAACACTCCCGCGCCAGTGCTTCTCCCGCTCATTGGCCCCTTTTACAGCGAGTCACTCCAAGCCTCGGCCGCCATCCTCCAGCAAAACATCCGATCCATCGAGGACCTCGTGACCGAGAACACGGACCTCTTCCAGCGTGCCGCCATCCACCCGTCGACGAATTTCCCCGGCCGGACCAACGAGCACATTCTCCTCTCGCTGCTGCGTAAGAAGCTCGAGCCGGACGTCGAGAGCTGGGTCGAGGAGGCGCGCGAGGCCGCGCGGGCCGCCGGGCTGGACCTGGGCACGCTCGCCGTCGGCGTGCGCGAGCGGGGCGAGCACGACTACGACGAGGAGGACACCTACGGCATGGACCTCGACACCGACGTGCCCTCGGACCCCTTCAACGAGCAGTGGGCCGACATGCGCGACGCCTTCCAGCAGTCGCTGCAGCAGTACGTGACGGTGCAAGCCAAGAAGAAGTACACGGTGGAAGAGCAGGCGATGGGCATTCAGAACGTGCGGACCGGGCTGAGACAGAACCTGGAGGAGAGCGATGAGGAAGAGGAGGATGAGGACGAAGAGGATGAGGACGAAGAGGAGGAGGAGGAGGAAGAAGAGGAGGGGGAGGAGGAGAAGAAGGGTGCTTCTGGGACGGCGGGTCAACAGCGTGCTCTGGAACCTGAGCACATGTTCTGGCTGGCCGCCAGAGGGAACCCAAACCTCTCGGACAGGATTCCGTTCCAGTCGAAGCGCGCACAGATCGAGACGACAAGACGGCCGGCCCCAGCGAGATGATGGAGCGATCAATTCGTATGCTACCGTGGCATGCTCGGCAACTTGCTCTCAAAAAATGTGTGATAGTCCCGGTACTTAGGACTGGGCTGGCGGTTCGCTAGTTTGGTCAGGGACAGAGGCTTTGGGGGGTATGTGGACACCCTGCCAGGCCAGGCCAGCCAGCTTCTAGAGGTTGGATTTGGGTGAGGCCCATTTCAGTCGCCAAAACCCGCCGCCTGGCAGTCGAGGGCTCGCTGCTCGAAAGTGGAACACTCATGTCCGCTCCGCCGGCATTCGTCCCAATATTTCTTCAAACGAGAAGGACGCGACGACTGCCAATATGCTCCGGGCTCCCCCCAGATGTAACAGGCCGGTTGCCACTAAAAACTCAGCGTCGTATGGTTTGAGCAGCTCATCGAGGAAGCTTTTCCTGGTCCACCTACCTCCCTGGCTACCCGAACGGAGGTTTTCCTCCACCAATTCGGGTATGAAGAGTGGCGGAGTTGTGCGGGCCGTTGAAGGAACTTGGAGGTCGAGGTGGACGAGGTGACCAGATCAGGAGCGCGGTATGAAACTCGTGTATCCGTTTGCTCATGTGGAGCTTCCAGTTCGCATGCCAGGGAGGAACTCTCTTGCCAATTAGGGGAGCCACTGGTGTCGTCCACGGCGAGCAGTTGCTTTGAGCATAGCATACTGTAGTTAAAAATTGCTACTTGAGAGGATACCTCGTTAGAAATGTACGTATCTTGCTCTTTGGCTGACACTGATCCCCGCAATCTCACGGAGTCGCCAATCACGTTAGCCCAGGAGTTCGCTGCTCAATCTGGTGGTATTTCCCAGCTTGGGGTTCAGTCCTAGGGAGATTGTGTTCTACTTGCTGTTGAATCAACCCGGACGAAGTCCCGTCTCAAGGTACCTAGGTTCTTGAGGAATCTCAAGTGCTAGGTATGCATAAGGTAGTGGACATGTTCCGGGGTTGGACATGGATGCTTCCACTTTGGGCAAGGTGCGATCTGGGCGGCAAACGCCCTTGCAGGTGGGGCTCGATCTGACCCACCCTGCCGCCCAAGCAATGGGTCACGCCTCCTTCATCATCTCCATCAACCAACATGATTCGCCAACCTTCTGAGATGCAGCTCCAAGCCTCCAACATCCGTAACCATTGACGCGGCCGGCTTATTGCCCCAAACTTTCAATAGCTCTGCATTATTTCCTCCTTCAGAGTCTCACTCCTACACTGTACTGTCCGTCTTTCGTTCGCTCTTCATCAATTCGTTCTTTTGCATCCGAAAGTCCCGCTCGTTCAAGCCCGGCGCAAATCCATTCGCTCACTCTGTCTTCCTCTCTCGGCCTCTTCTATTGTCCCGCCGTTGGTTCTGTTGACCAGGTGCCTCGGTACGTAATCCCGACCATCCGCAAATCAAACACCGTGTCCATCTCCGAAACACAACCAAGAGGCGCGAACTGTGCCGTTCTTTGGATCCGAGCTGACCTCAGCCAACTCTTCATGCCACCAACTAACTGTGCGATCACAGCAAGCTTCCTCCGATGTCCTAATCCATAGCACATCCCTCCCAACGGGCTCGAGTTTCCAGCCAAGGGACCGCTGCAGCACACGCAACGATGAGATCCTCAGACTACCGCCGCGGGGCGGCCAGCACGTCATCGATCCAGTCCTTCCTCTCCCCGCGTCGACCGTGGGTGCGTTTCCTCCGGCCCATTCTCCCGAGCTTCGTCGCCGACGCCCTCTTCCCCGAACACCGCCCGACATGGAGGCTGCACCCGACCTCGTACCTCGACGGACTGCGGGGCATCGCCGCCATGATCGTCTTCGTCTGCCACTACACCGAGAACAACTTTCACGCGCTGGTGCGGTCGTACGGCCTCGGCGACCCGGAGACGGCGCCTTCCTCGTGGATCCAGCTGCCGTTCCTGCGCGTCGTCTTCTCGGGCCGGCCCATGGTCCATATCTTCTTCGTCATCTCAGGCTTCGCGCTGTCGTACAAGCCCGTGCTGGCGCTGCACGCCCGCGACCTGGACAGGTTCTACGCCGCGCTGGCGTCGTCGACGTTCCGCAGGGCGTTTCGGCTGTTTGGGCCGTGCGTCGTCTCGACGTTCATGATCATGTGCCTGCGCCAGATGGGGTATCTGGCGCCCGCGGAGCCGACGCTGTACGCGGAGCTGTCGAAGTGGAAGGACGCCGTGTTCCATTCCATCACCTGGCCGTGGGCGTGGGATTTCGACCTGAGGCCCAAGTTTGATGTGCATTTGTGGACAATACCCATCGAGTTTGCGCACTCGATGCTTTTGTTCATGGTGCTGCTGATGCTGTCGAGGGTGCGGATGTGGATACGCATGGCGTCGGTTTTTGGGCTGATGATCTACTGCCTGACGTGTGGGAAGTGGGCTGGGTTCGAATTTCTGGCGGGGATGTTTCTGGCCGAGATCCATGTGCTTCGCGCTGGTGCGAAGTCGAAGGAGGGCGAAGTCGACGACGAGGAGACGGATTGGCCGCTGAAGACTTTCCAGGTCTGCCTTATCTTGATCGGCCTATTCCTCGCGGGTTGGCCGAACAAAGGCGCCGAGTTCACGCCTGGGATCCGGTATTTCCTTTCGCAGACGCCCTTTCCGTTCGCTACCATGGACCCTCTTGCGCCGCAGAAATACTGGTTTGCCTTGTCAGCTGTGGCCGCGGTCTGGGCGATCGGTGACCTCGCTTTCCTACGGGGCCTGTTTGAAAGCCCGCTCGCCCAGTACTTTGGGCGGATCAGCTACGCCGTGTATATCTGTCACGGGCCGGTCGAGCAGCTGTTCAGGGGTCGGTTACTGGGCCACCCGTTTATTCCATCCAGGGGAGAACCCGGGGCGCCGGATTATGTGCCCGCGTTGCCAGCAACAGGAGTCAAGGGGTTTATCGGTGTCGAGACCATTGGCCAAACTACGGTAGGCTGGTTCATAGGGCTCTGGCTCTTGGGCCCGCTCGTGGTATGGGCGGCGGACCTCTTTTGGCGGGCAGTCGACAGCCGGATTGTGAATCTCGCTCGGAGGCTGGAAACGGTGTGCTTGGACGATACGGAGCCCAGGCCCCGGGGTCACGGCTACTCTGCTGCCGCATGAAGACTGGTTTCTTTCTTGTCTTGGTTTCGGTTGCATAGCGATATCATAGACGGCTGTAAAGGCATACACACCCGTGTGATAGGTAGGCGCCCCCTTTACCGTGTCTTCCTGGGATTGAACACTGGGATTGTCCTCCCCCACTCGACTTCACCACTCGACTTCACCACCCTCGTTAGCCACTCGGGAGACCAGATGCTGACACAATGCCCAAGGAGCTTAGCTACGTCAGTCCGGCCCAGCTTACGCCCCGCTTTTGGGCCGCCTTACAGCGCCATCCTTTTGGTTAGGCTGCAGTGAATCCAGGCATTCCTGCTTAGGTACCTTACTACCTATGGAAAGCTCTTCATCTCGCACACTTCCGAAGAGCAAAGACTGAACGTTGGATTTCACTACCATATCCCGACGAACCTTGAGCAATACGAGCACTTCTTTCACCACACCCAATGGCCGCCAACGCCCAGCCCTCAGGGGATGGGGTTTCCTTGCGGACCGTCGACTTCTCCGACAACCCGGCCGTGATGCAAGTGTCGACCACCCTTAGGCGTCTATGGCTCGTCGATCCGAGCAGCCTGAGAATCGGGAATCCCGAAAGCGAGCCTCAGGAACAGTCTCTTGAGAAGGCATTCCGCGAGGTTACGTTCAAGATTGGGAACTGGATCGCCCAAACACCACGGGCAGGAAACGACCGATGGCTTGACGAAGTCTGGAGAGCTGACACGGACCTGACTCTTCTCGATCCTCCCGAGGGCTCACAGACCGAGATCGACGACAGCGAGCCCGGCCAGGGCCCCATCTTCACCCCGTTTAGGCGGCAAGTCTACGGCATCTACAACCACGTCTTCTGGGACGTGTACCTCTCCCTGAAGAATGCGACCGAAGAGAAGATCGGGGAGTTCGACCCACCCAACACTACCGTCATGGTCCTTGGGCTCTCCGACGGCGGGTCTGAGGCTGTCCCCCATGTCTTTTCGACTGATACTTTTGTGTATCCGGTCTGGATCGCTCCCGGGACGACGCTCACGTTCTCTGTCGGTGGGCAAGAGAAGACCCTGACGCCCGAGGGGCATACGTGGAGGTTTTCATTGTGGTTCCGGGCCGGGAGACTGGTGACCATCACGCCGAAGGATGAGACTGGCGAACGAGCTGGTCGTGTGGTTGCCGTGCTTGTTCTGGGTCAGTGTGAAGCACGGCCTCCGCCTCCTGGGGCGCTTGACGGCCTCACCATCGGGCATGGTGGCCAGGACGCATCGGACGCGGGGGCGTGGCGGCCGCAATCCGACGGAGATGAGGCAAATCCGAACGTCCCGGTGGTATGGCCTGAGGCAGACCATTTGGCCAGGGCTATCTTCCTCCAAGCTGGCGGTGCCGTCGACAGGTGCGGCTTCGATGAAAAGTTTACAGTTGAGGGCGAGGACCGACCAGAGGACCAACTGGCGAAGTTGAGATTGGACAGTCAGCCGGACGATTCGTCCCTGTACTCACCGCTTCCAGACAACAACAGCATCCGGATTTTGGTTGTCGAACCTGCCTTGGCCAAGGACGAACCGTTACGGACGCGGTTGGTTGTCGTTTCGCTTGACGACAAGCCCAGCTACGAGGCGATATCCTACACCTGGGGGGATCCGGCGGACAAGACACTTCTCCAGTGCAACAGTGCCCAAGTCCCAATTCCAAGGAATCTCGAGAATGCCCTGAAACAACTTCGCCACTCCAATCAACCTCGCTTTGTGTGGGCCGATTCGGTGTGCATCAATCAGGAAGACATCCCCGAGCGGGGACAGCAAGTGTCCATTATGCGACACATTTATCAAAAGGCAGAGCGCGTGCTCGTCTGGCTTGGGCTCGACGAGCAAAACCAGGCCAACACGGCTTTCACGGCTGTTTGCGACATTGTCCGCGCCTGGCGCCCCGCCGGCGACAGGCTCGGATTCTCTGGCTACGCGGGCCTCCTGGAACCCATGGGGGAGGATGGCCTTGCTCGAGTCCGCGGGGCTGTCGACCAAAAGGCATGGGAAGCTCTCCGAGCCTTGTTTGAGGTGGGCTATTTCCGGCGATTCTGGATCATCCAAGAACTGGCGCTCGGGAGCTCGGCCGTCGTGTTCTGGGGCCGCCATCGCATCGCCTGGGGATTGATCGGCATCTGTGCCGCGTGGATGATGAGCAGCGGCTGGACGTTCCGCCACGGCGAGCCCATCACGGCCGCGTACAACGCCTTCCTCATCTACGTGCTACCGCTCGCCAAGCGCAGCGGCATCTCTGCCTTCTCCAAGCTCGACCTGTCCTTGGTCCTGGGCTCCACCATGGGCCGCTTCGACTCGACCGACGCGCGCGACCGCATCTACGCCCTCCTCGGCATGCCGTTCGCCGGCAACGACCCGGAGGGCCAGCCGCTGCTCCAGCCCGACTACAGCCGAGACGTCCGGTCCGTGTACACGCAGGCGGCCAGGCGCATCCTGGAGCAGGACAGGCACCTGCGCGTGCTCAGCGCGGTGCAGCACGGCGCCGACGACATCGACCCGTCGTACCCCTCGTGGGTGCCCCGGTGGGACCAGCCCCCCAGCGCCGAACCGCTCGCACTGCGAGACGAGCACGGCTACTACGCCAACGGCGGCGAGCTGTTCCGCCCGTCGTCCCCCTCGACCTTCACCGCCGACGACGAATCCCTCCTCACCCTGACCGGCCTCGTCTGCAGCACAGTTACCTCCACCAGCCCATCCATTCTCCCCCAAGACAACGACGACGACGACGACAACAACAACAACAACAACAACAACAACAACAA
>MU863639.1:235696-252385 GCA_033575675.1 Parathielavia hyrcaniae
ACAACAACAACAACAACAACAACAACAACAACAAGAGCCCACCCAATCCCAACCCAACCAACCTCACAACCCCCCTCCTCACCGCCCTCAACTCGGAAACAGACCAGTTCCGCGCCTCGTGGAGCGCCACCCTCGAGCGCTTCACCCTCTTTGGCTTCCGCGACCCGGCCGTGCAGGCCGAGGTGTTTGGCAGGAAGGAGGCCATGACCGTCTCAATCTGCGCGCAGCCGGGGAAATATGGCACGCCGAGGGTGGCCGGCGAGGTGCTGGACGGGGAGAGGGCGCAGGGGGATCACCTGGGCGAGTTCTTGCTGTATTGGAGGGAGAGGGCTTCGTGGAGGGAGGGGGAGCTTGTCGGGGTGGGGAGGGGGTTGGTGGTGGGTGGGGAGGGGTTTTTGGAGGGGGTGGGTAGGGGTGGGGATGGGGTGTATGTGAGGGAGCGGGCGCTGTGTAGCGTCAATGCCATGGTTGGGCGGAGGGTGTTTGTGCTGGAGGATGGGTTGGTTGGGTTAGGGCCGGCGGCGACGAGGGAGGGGGATGTGGTGGTTGTGCTGTTTGGCGGGGTGGTGCCGTTTGTGCTGCGACCGGCGGAGCGGGCGGACGGGCGGCGGGGGTGGCGGTTGGTGGGCGAGTGCTTTGTGCCGGGGCTGATGCAGGGCGAGGCGGTCGAAAGAGCTGGGCTGCTTGCCGATGGCACGTTTGAGAGGGGGGAGACTGGCTCGCTGAGGCTGACTCCGACGCCGCAGGGGGTGCCGGATCCGAGGTTGGAGAGGAAGGTGGGCGAGCACGGGGTTGTTGCTTTTGAGATCTGGTGAGCAACGTTGTGTTCGTGATTGAATTGAATCCGCATCGTCGGCTACCTGGAAGCCGTCCGTCCCAGATCCCCGGCCGGTGCTAAGAAGATCGGTGCAACATCGGATCGGGCCACGTCCGGGCTTGAGTCCCTGCTCCGTTTTCGGCAAGCGAGTAAAGACCGAAGCCCGATGTGCTCAAATACACTTGATCTGAGTGGTCATTCTCTCAAGGCTGCTTCATAGCATGGACGGGGAATCGGCGCAGCAGCTCTTTCAAACGCATTGCTTGTTGCTTTAGAGTTGGGTCTCTGATCATGGCCATGCTCGAAGCCTTGAACATGAGAGCTGTTCACGGCAGTCATGTGACCACGCGTCTCTGACAGTCAATTCCCTGTCCCCCAAGCCAAGGTGACTCACGTCACAACGTCGAAGACATGGAAGAGTCAGAGTAAGACGGGTATAATATCTTCAAGACTGCCGCCTGCTTGGACGCACTGCGGCCTCAGGATTCCTCCCCATTCTTCCATGTCTGGTGTTCATCGCCTCGATCTTGGCCCGGTGGTGTCCGATTGGTCCTCTGCAGCGGTCTTCTTAGCTTCACTTATAGCCCGACAAGGCTGCGGCAACAAGACCCGAGCTCCGTCTTCAGGGAAGGCACACGACTGCAAGCCCACGTTGCTGCCGGTGCAAGCCGCCGCGACCCGGGGTTTCCATCACTCACTTATTCCAGTGTCGACTTGTTACAAGTTCCATCATCACAGGGAACTGTTGACTTCCTCCTTACCTTGCTTTTTTCTTTTTTGGTCTGCGTCTGCCTCCGATAAGACTCGCCCTCCTCGACAGTAGAGCCCGATCTAAAGACAGACAGACATACGGACACATAAAGAAACGATGAACGCCAGCTGCCAGTGCGGAGCCGTGAGCTTCAAGACGCCCACCCCGAAGCCCCTGGCGCTCTACATCTGCCACTGCCACGACTGCCAGCGGCAGACGAGCTCGGCGTTTGGCACCTCGGCCATCTTCCCCCGCTTCACCCTGCCGGATGCCGAGCTGCTCTCGTGCTACAAGTGAGTCCCCCCCCCCGCCCTTTCCCCTCCACACAGTCTCTCTCTGTCTTGGACACACGAGGGCTGACTAGTACCTGTATCGTCGTAGGCGAGCGACCTCTCTGGGCCAGACGCTGTTTTGGTATGTGTGCTGAATGGATGGAAGGGAACGGGTGCCGGTGGGAGCTTTGACCGGAGAACCCAGACTTCTTTCTAACTTTCTGACTCGGTCGAATGTTTGCCTAGTTACTTCTGCAAGCAATGCGGGACAAGGCTGATCCACTCGACGCCTGTAAGTTTGCAGGGAGGGAATCCCCCAGAGACATCCTTTTTGTTTGTGCCTGAAGGCGTGCTGTGTTGTGCTGCTGCTGCTGACTGACTGAATCGAAAAAAAAGGACAAGAATGTCGTGGCTGTCAAGGGAGGGTGCATCGAGGGCCTGGACTGGAGGACGGCTATCCACATCTGGTATCTGCCCTTGTGTCCCGTGCCGGCCGAGAATGAACTTTGGAGGAGCTGACCCCTTTCTTGCTCAAGGACCAAGTCGGCCATGGTACCGATCCCCGAGGGATCAGAGGCCTACTCGGAAGACTCGGGCAATACCAAATATGGCAGTGTCCAGGAGGCGCTTGACCAGCCCGTTGGCTTGACTGGATAAACCGGGTAAAGTAGCTGAAAGTATCACAAGGTGGGTGGGTGGCGGTGCGCCTCTCGAGTTCGGGGTTTGATTACAGTTGGCGGGGGGCGGTGTTGAGGTTTCAAGGCGCGAACACCGGGTGTGCGGGTTGACTTTCTCCATAATCTCGGGCGAGTAGAGTAGTGGACGGTTCGAACAAGGCATCTCGCATAGGTATATACGCGGGGTAATCTTCCGCGCGCGGCCGTCAGTCTCCTTCCTTCTAGCCACAGCCACTCAATACCTACCTTACTTGTTTCTTTTCTGGCAGTACGCCCTTCTCTGCCACAGGCACGAACAACAAGAAGAAGACAAAGAGAGAGAGAGCGCGACGGCGACAACCCTCATCATGGGCCTCCTCGATCCCCCTTCAACCGAGGACGCCATAGCCATTCTCGACGACCTCGCCCGCTGGCGTCTCAAGCAATGGGGCTTCGTCGTCATTCGAGGGACCTACTCAAGTCAACCGAAATGGGACAAGTTCATACGTCTCGCCCAGGAAGATGCGCGCGACTACTTTGAGCAGCGACGCATGCTAGATCTCTACGACAAGATGGCCTGGACCGTCATTGAGGACGGGGCTGCCCTGGACGGTGCGAGTCTTGAGGTGGCCCAGAACAAGTTTTTTGAGTGGCTAGACGGGAATGAAGGGAAGAAGGATATGGAAGGGAGTGTTTTTGCTGAGGAGGGCGTCGTCTATAGGGGGCCGAGGTATCGGTTTTTTCTGTTTGTAGATGACGAGAGTTTGGAGAGTGTGGTTGATGAGGTGAAGGCGAGGGAGCCTGGGGGGTATGTTGTGAAGGTTGTGGCGGAGGGGCCGACAGAGGGGAAATGGCAGGAGGGTGAGGAAGGTGAGGAAGGTGAGGAAGAGTAGGAGTTGGATGAGGATGACATGGAGCGAGAGTTGGAGGATGTGAGGGAAAGGGTTGCGGTGGACGCGCTTGTTCAGTTGTATGCGCGTCTCCTGGATGTGAACGATTAGTATATCCTCCCTGTTTGGGACGGTAAGGTCCTTGTCTGACTTGGCCTGCTGGGCGTGTTTCTTGCATGTCCTGGCTGACGATGTGTGGCTGTTCCATGTTTTTCGTGGTCATCTTGGTTTGAAGCCACCCGCGGATTGGGCTCCAGTTTCCGGGTGGGTCGACAACTGTGCTTAAGTTACCGTACTTTACACAGCATGTACTGTGTAGTGACCTCTCACTGAACTGCCACACGACCGGTTCAAAATAGCATATTTAGCAGCGATGTCCATTTCAAAATAAGACAACGGCTTCTCGGTGTGCTTTTCTTATCCAGTAGTCCAATTTGTGTTGCAAGCACAGTACCATATGACTTGCCTGGCCGCCGCCGCCGCTGTCGTCTCCGTACCGTATGTGACGGGCGTACCGAGGTGCAGGTGGGTCTCATGAGGCGCCGCCCCCGTCAAGCAGCCCAAAATCCCCGAGTGGACTTCCAGGTTCATCAAATCCATCCATCAATCACCCCCATCACGACATGACCAGAAATCATCGAGCATGGCGCTGAGCAGGTCGCTGACAGCCCATATTTGTTTCCATAGTCGCCGCGGGGCCCTGGGCGGTTTTGTTGCAGCTAGGCTCCCCTGCGCCGCTCACTCGGTGGCCGGTTTCGCGTGGGCCGACCTCTGACACTTGCCGTCTGGGGTTCGTCTCATGCCCCTTCGCTGCCTGGGCACGCCCACATCCCAAGTTGCAATGGGGAAAGTCAACCCAGGGGCACTGAGCCTCATCAGCCCAGAACCCGCATTCTCGAGACCCGCATGAGACCGTCTCCCAGACATGGTCGCCCTTGGGGCAACGTTGCCAGCGTCTACACTCTACCGCTCTGATTATTGGCAAATCCCCCTGTCAGAGGCGACTTCGAACGAGAAGGTGGATGGGACTCCGTTCGAAACACTTCTCTCGTCCAAGCTTTTTTTGGCTGTTTCTACCTCGAGTGCCCGCCCTCAGGTCGTCCCATTTCCTGCCCTCTTCCATAATGCTGTGATCCCGTCGTTTCCTGCCCTGCGTTTGCTTCAACCACATTCCTTTTTCAGGTGTGCTTTTCTTTTCACTCGCTTGGCGGCCATCATCACGTCGATACCCCAAGTTCCATTCCTTCGAGACAGCAGTGCTGCCTTTTCTTCACTTGACGTCTCCACGTCTAGAGCCACCTAGGTCTGGCTTCGATCAGGCAGGCCCTTTGTCATTCTCTATCCTGCCTCTGGCAGCCTTAGTCGCCACCCTAATTCTGTGTTCCACACATCTGACTCGACGACGACAGCACTTCTGCTGAAGCTGGCCAAATCCCGTCAACCATTCCGCATCCATATCGCCGCCGGACTATTGAGGACGGTTTCCCCAAATCATAGTAGTTCTGGGGTGTGCAAGCCTGAAGGATGAGGCCCCATGTGCCGTCCCTAGCATTCGTTCTGGGCGCCGTCTCGCTCGCTGAGGTGAGTCAATAGCATGCTTTTCTTGGAAGCAAGAGGCACGCCAACTGACACCTTCATCCCAGGCAGCTGTATTCGACCGGCGTCAAGAGGCTCCCGCCAGCAGCGTCAACCTTGCCGATGGCTTCATGAGCGTCATCAACCGCATAGGCGCCGCCCAGACCATCACGGAAACCCTACGGCAGACCATCACAGTCGGAGCGGGCGGCGACGCGGGGGCCGGTACGAATACGAATGCCACGGCCGCCGTCACCGTGACGGTGACAGCCGCGGCCTCCACGGTAACGGTCTGCCCGGGCCAGGCTAACGGGGCTGTGGACGGGGCAGCGGGTGGCGAGTCGGCTTCGGCCGCGTCCGGCGGAGCCGCAAATTCGGCACCACCATCAACCTTGGTGATCCCGAGTGGCGGAATCGGTGTTGTTGTCGTCTCGGTGCCTGAAGCGGCCCGCAAGACCAGCCTGGTTGTAGACCAGCCAGGGGCTTCGGAGTCAGCCGGTTCTCAGACGACTGCATCTGGGGAAGTCGTTTCTCAATCGGCTGCTCCTCAGTTAAGCGCTTCCGAGACGGCCCTTTCTGGGACAACCGCTTCCGAGACCGCCGCTTCCGAGACCACCGCTTCCGAGACCACCGCTTCCGAGACAACCGCTTCTGAGCAGCCGGCTGATACCTCCTCCCTCGTGCCGCTCCCGACTCAGGGAGAAGCGAACCAGCCGGGACTCACCGACACTCCGTCTGCGACGTCGTTGGCCCCTCTTCCCGTCGCTGCCGACCCCACGTCCGATCCCATTGCCAGCCCACCAGAGTCCGTGTCCGACAGCTCGACCATCGCACCCAGCCCCTCGGCCACTTCCTCAGATACCACGATTGCCACTGACTCGGCCACCCTCTCAGACGCCAGCTCAGTCACTACCTCGGCCACCGTCTCAGACGATCTCTCAGCCACTACCTCAGCCACAGCCTCAGATACCACCATCGGCCCTCTGCCAGGGCTAGCCAGCTCGCTGAGCGACACGCTGAGCCTTTCCCCTACCGGAAGCGCCCCGCCGATGATCCCCAATGGCGCTTTTGGCGGCAGCGTCGGTTTGATCCCGATGGCCTCCGTCGAGGACATGCCTGCGACCCCGACTCCGACTACACCCGGGGTGGCCAACGGAGCCGGCATCTTCCCCACCATCAATGTCTCGGGCTTGACCCTGTCGAGCCAGCTCAACCTCGGGAATCTGGCCCAGCGGACCTCGACTGCGCGCCCATAACACGACACTACCGCGGGGGGTTGGTTGTGCACGGGCTAGGATGATAAGTTATAAAAAAGATGGATGTGGAGGCTATATAATACCCCCTTTTCGTTCTCGTATATAGATGCTCTTCTGGTTGTTGTTTGTAGCGATGGAGCGGCTGTATTGTACATCGGGAAGGCAAACCAGCTAGGTCTGCTTCGCTGTCTATACACCTGTAAAGTGCCGCAGGTGGATTCGGCACGCTTGATTCTCGAAAATAGTGCATCCAAGGGATCACAACCAATACTTGTTTTCCCCAGCTCGCCATCTCTATAGGGGGTATCGTTTTGCCAGCCTGTCGGGAGGTATAGGTACTTGTACAAGGTGAAGGAAACCTAGAATGTCCCCAAACTCATCAGGCGTTGACTTGGGACTTCTTCTTCAGCTTCTTTGCCTGCCTCTTGCTCATCTCCCCTTGTTGGCCCCCCGCATTTCCTTCGCCCATATTACCGTCCCCATTCTTTCTCTTTTGACCCTGCTGTCCCTGCTGCTGCTCCTTCTGCTTCTTCCCTTTGCTACTCCCGCTCCCATCGTCCTCACCCCGCCTCTTCTCCCCCTCCCCGGCCTCGGCAGGCCGCACGATATCCACCACCCCGCGAAACCCCCTCCTCTTGATCCCCTCATTCACCACCACCGCCCTGGCCGCCTCCCCGAGCCCCGCAAACCCCTTCTCCGGCCCCAGCCCCCACACAGCCAGCAGATTCACCACGTCCGCCGGGCCCCTCAGCCCCAGCGCCCCGCGCGCCTCACTACTAATAACCACCCCGCGACCCTTGGTCGCCCGCACCAGCGCCTGCACATTCCCAATGAAATTCGCCCTCTGCCTCGCCGCATCCACCCCATTGTTACTCCCCAGACCCTGGGAATAGCAAATCTCAAACCGCACCCCGCGCTGCACCGCCGCCATGGCCGTGCGGTGGTGCACGTGCCAGCCCAGGTGCGAAGCCAAGTCCAGCGACACGAGGGCGGGGGGGTCGGTCGTGGCGAGGCAGGCCCAGGAGAAGGATTTTTCGGAGGTGGGCCGCAGCGCGAGCAGGTCGTAGGCGCGCGCGTGGTCGGGGAGGCGGTAGTTTGTTGTGGAGGGGTCGGTTATGGTTAGGGTGGCGCGGCGGAGGATCGTGGGGAGGGAGGAGGCGGGAGAGGGTTTGGGTTTGGAGGTGGCTGGGAGGGCGGAGGAGGCGGTCGTGGAGAGGTTTGTTGTCGTTGTTGTTGTTTGTGTCGGTTTTATTGTTGTTGCTGCTGCTGCGCCGCCTGGGTAGGATAGGTGTGGGGGGGTGAGTTGGGGGATCGGGTTGGTAATGGGCGTCGGTTGGGTTGGGATTGGCCCCGTGATGATGTGGTTGAGGGCGACTACATCGTAGCCGAGGGTTTTGGCAAACTTGAGGGTGCGCTCAAGCTCGGCGGCGGGCGTACCTGGCGACCAGGCGATGTTGAGGTCGTAGAGCATGGCGCGTGCTGGGGTTTTTTGAGTCGTTGAGCGAAGCTGTGCATGGGCAATCGCGAAGCTTTTCTCAATCGCTGGTAGGGCGGATACCTGGTCCGGGTACAGGTACCGGAAAACGTGTATTTACAATACCGGTACGCAACGTGCCGTATTTGCAACGCTGATACAAGATTCGTTTTCCTCCAGTGAATTCTTCCATGAGGGAAAGTAAAAGGGTGTTCACATGTACCTGTTGCGGTTTCATCACCTTTCTCAATCGATAAACACCAATGTACTGTCCAGTTTACTGCCCGCGTCTATATACAATCAGGCAGCCCTCCAGGTTCAATATAATACAAATTAACATGCTCAATCCAGAAACGCCTCGCTGTGATCTGCCACTGGGCAACTGTCATTCCCGCCTAGATCCCACACTCACACTCACAGGTACATGCCATCACACGCCGGCATACGTCTCGCCCACAAACTCCCCGCCACACACGGTCGCCCTCTGCCGCTCGCTCAGCGCCCGGCTCCACAGCCTCAGCTCCTCCACCGAGACGTTGGACGTCCTCAACCACCTCCTCAGGTCAACAAGCCGCCGATCATCATCCCCGGCCCCATCACCATCACCGCCGCCAGCGACGACATTTCCCCCCGGCTTCCCGCCAGCAACCTGAGCAACCACAGCCGCCCCACCTTTGCTCTGAAGAGTGCTAGTGGGATTCTGGCCCCTCCCCCGCGAGAGCATGCCAAACCTCAGCCCGACCTCGGTAACGGTAACAATGATGCTGACAACGATGAGGATGATGATGATCCAGGTGATGTGGCTCATCTTGGCCTCGGCGGCGCTGTCGGCCAGGATGTCGGCCAGGTCGAGGAAGACGCGGCAGCGCTCGTTGAGCACCTTGATGCGCGGGTCGATCTCGAGGTAGTCGCGGACGGCGACGTAGAGCGGGTGTAGGGTCGGCTCCGAGTCCCAGAAGAAGTTGGGCACGTCGAGTATGTTGCTCGACAGGTTGATGTCGACGCGGCTCTTGAAGAGCCGGCCCAGGATCTTGACGATCTCGGTGCGCGTCAGCTTCAGCTCGCCCGTGAGCGCCAGCCGCTTGGGCACGTGCTGCGCGTCCAGCATCGTCTCGGACATGCGCTCCTCGAAGAAGCAGAGCTTGGTGCTCTGCGCGATGGCGTGGCTGATGGTGAGCTTGACCATGTGGTCCGACCGCGGGAGGAGCGTGATCATGTCGTTGAAGACGCGCGGGCGCTTGACGTCGGGGCTGTACTCGAAGTGGAATTCCTCCGTCTCGAAGTCGTCCTCCTCCAGCGGCCGCGTCGCCAGGGAGACGCCCGTCTCGTTCTCGGCAAACGTCAGGTCCGCCAGCAGGTCCTTCTCCTGGTGCTCGGTGAAGTTCCAAAACACCACCACTCCGTACGAGAAGACAAACAGCTCGCCAAAGTGCTTCACGTCGGGGACGAGCCGGTTGATTGGGCTGACGGTCACACGAGCGGCATCGCCCATGGCGTTGGCGGAGGGCGAGTGCTCGAGGGCGTCCGGGGCGCTGGTGACTTGCTGGAGAAGCGGGGCAGTGTTGGGACTGCCGCCCAGCCCCTGCGAGCCGTAGGAATACTCGTCCCAGAAGCCCTCGTGCTCGTCTCGTCGCTCGCTGCGCTCGATCTCGAGGTCCAACACCGTCTTCCCTGTCCCCGGTGTCTTCAGTATCGGGCGGCTCCTCAGCCGGTATCCGTCGACGCCCGGCAGCAGCGGCAGGTGGTAGACGGCATAGAGACAGTCGTCGTATATCTTTGTCTTGGCCTCGTGCTTGGTCTTGACGAAGTCGGCCGTGGCCTTGATCTTGTAGGCCTGGGCCGTGCAGTAGGCCGTCAGGCGAGACACCTTCTCGCCGCGCTGCACCTTTGGCAGGCGCTCTGCATAGCTCTTGCCGCGGATCCCTCCCCGCTTCCTCAGCACGTCCAACTCCTCGTCGTTCAGCGGCCGGGTCTCGTCCTCGCCCCGCAGCACCGACGCCCGCCTCGCCAGCTCGTCGTCGCTCTCGCCTTCCTCGTCCCCCGCACCGGGCGCCTCGGGCAGCAGCACCAACTTCTCGCTGACCTTGGTCGTCCGGGAGGGGACAATCTGCTGGCCGGTGCGGGCGGACGCCAGAGTCGGCAGACCGCCACCCTGGCTGGCGCGGCGCATGGCCATGGCATGGCGTACCGGGCGGTGATGGGCCGGGTTCCCCCTCGGCTGGCCCGAGGGTATGTCGGACGAGTACTGCAGCACGTTGTCGACGGATACGAGGCGGGTGCTGGGGAGCGCGGAGCCGCCGGCCAGCCCTCGTTGGGGACCTGCTCGGTGGGACGTGGGGCGCTCGCGGGAATCGGTCACCTAGGGTAGTGAAAAACAAGACCTTGTCAGCTGGAGGTTGGTCGGACGGAGAAAAGGGATGTGGGCTTGTTTGTTTGCTTACCAGGACTGAGGGGCCCCGCTTCGCAGAGGCCATGTTGAGTGGGAAACACGCGATGGCGAGGATTTGGGCCTGGTGATCAATTGGGTCTCACGGTCGGCGTTGGGTCCAGAGACTCCAGACGGGGGTCGGCTGCGTCTGCGGCGAAGTGCGTGGCGTTCCGGCCGCGGCAATGATGGTTGAATGTAAGGATGTTGCTCTAAGGTTAATAGATGTGAGGCTTACAGCTCCACAGCAGCAGGCAGATCTGTAGCTGCAGCGCCTTGAGCAGTCAGCATCATGTAAGATACATTGGAGAACCGAGGCGGATAACATGCACTTGTCATGGATTCTTTCAAGCCGACGTCATTTTCAATGTGGAGATGCAGAAAGCTGCATAACGAGCGGGTCCATTTGCATCGACACTGATTGGTCAGGCTGCCATCTGAGAGCAGGGTTAGGGTCCTTACCCATCGCCCACAGCTCATGTCTCCATCTTGATCAGCCGAGGAACAGTTTTCTGACGATAGTTAATAGAGGAGTTGAAACTAAGGCGTTGAGTCCCCAAGGTTAGGTTGCTCTTGGGCTAAAGGTAGTACTTCGTATGTGGCGATGGTTCTCTTGCTGCCACCGAAATCGGCAAGACACCCAAACCAACACCGCCTCCTTCTTGGCAGGATCATGTGCCACGAACTGGATCGAGCTTGCGTAAACCTCCATTTCTTCCTGATTCAAGAAGCTTATTACAACATCCGAGCCCTTTATTTCCCATTCAACGACTCTCCACCACCTCCTTCAAGTAAAAGCGAATTTGCCGATTACGATCCTGCCTCTCCGTCTCCAACACATCGCGTTCCCTGCGCATTCCACGACCGCGCGTCTTCCGCAACCATGTGCATCGTCTTCACCTGCGGCGAGCATACCGTGAGCAACCCTATATTGTTTACCCCTTTCTAGCATTCTCAGGAGCCACCCTGCTCCCAAGAACCATGCCCATATCAAGAGATCCGATCCGCAATAGCAACTTCACAGCTAACACTATCGCCGATAGTTCCGCAAGGAGGTAGAAGGCTTCGAAGGCCTCGTGTGCCGGTGCTACAACTGCGGCAACTACAGCGGCTCCGTCATCAAAGAGAACCCCTGGTTCACCTTTTGCTTCATCGTAAGCTACTACCTTATACCCCTTCCTCCCGTCCCACCCTCAACACCATTTCCCTCCCCTCCCCTATCCTATCCGCACACCTAGCTACCTAGTCTGACCACCCCTCGCAACAGCCCGTGATCCCGCTCTCAATCAAAGGCCACGAAGACATCGTCTGCCGCATCTGCAATTTCCACCAGCCGCTCTCGCACCGGACCGACGTCCAGGCCCTGCGCGGGCAGCAACACCAACACGGAGGAGGAGGAGGCCACGCCATGGCGATGGGCCCCGGCGGACCGCCGAAACCGAACGGGCCGATGCACTATGGATGAAACAACGATTTTGAGACAAGGAGCGGCGGCTAATTAAAGTCGAAATTATCAAAAGAGTGCAAATCGGGGACGGTGGACAACGGCGTACGGCGCAACAAGGCTTTTTTTTCTCAAGATCAGTCTGGACAGCACTTCTGGAAGGATAGCGGGAGGGACCAGGCGTGCTATCAGGGATTTGATTTCGATACCTTGGCCTGGGACATGGCATGCAGATTTCACACAATGGCTTTCCTGAAGTTGAAGCCTACGGCGGGATTGGGCGGGGTGTATGAAGGATCTGCTTTGTATATCGTATCTATTCCAATCTCAATGCCTTTGCCTTTGCGAACTGCGGCAGCACCCAGGTCAGTTCAGCAGATGACGGTAAAGCCAGCTGAGGATACCACAGTCTGGGCCATAAACAAAGGTGTGCAACGAAGAATAGGATAAAATATGTTTCCCATTCCATAATAAATCAGCACAATCATCCATCAACTCCATGCCACGCCCGGCCATCCAAAGCCAACTCCGACCATGAGGTGACTGACCCATAGCTCAAAAGAGTGACAACTGGTCCGGCGGGTTCGGTCCAGTTGATATCCCAACACCGTCCTAAAAGGAACAACAATACTAACAAGCAACAACCCCATCCAATCTCGCAACCAATCCAATCAATCCACTGCCTTCCAAGCCCTAGCCAACGGGCTCCCGACCTTGGGCGCAAACTGCAAGCTCTTTCGGCGGGCAGCCATCAACCGCATGAGCAACCCCTGGTCCTTCTCCTTGCAGAGGATGCCCTCGTCGGGCTCCACAAAGGTGGTGCGCTTAGGCGGCGGGCAGGTGCGCAGAAGCAGTTCCTCGCCGCCGCCGCCGCTGCCACCGTCCCCAGGCAGCGGATCCTCGCTCTCGACATTACCCACGTTGGAGGGCGAGGTAGCTCCGGGGCTGACGTCGGCCACAAAGCGGGCAATGGCTTCGGGGGCTGGGGTCTTGGGCACAGGACTGAGCGTGGGCCAGTCGGCGTCGTCCTCTTCGCCCTCGGCGTCGCGGTCGTCATCGTCGGCTTCGTCGGCATGAGACTTGCTAGGAGAAAGGGTCCACAGGCTGCTCTCGCGGCGGTTGCTGGCTGGTGTGTTCTGGGCGGTGTGAGAGCCACGGGAGGAGTTGCGGGTCGGAGAAGGCACGAGCGTGCCGTTCTGGTTGGCAATGGCGCGCGGCTCCATGCTCTTGCGTCGGCGGGCGCCTCCTCGGGGGACGAGCGAGGTGTCGATCAGGTAGGGAGCTTCGTCGAGCCACTGGTTCTCGCGCTCGCAGCTGATAAAGCAAGGTTAGAACAAGCCTCAAACTCCACGGGGTGCGAGATACCTACTCCAAGACCCAGCTGACACCCACGCACTGGACCACGCCGCCGCTTTTCCGCACCTTCTCTAGCGTGCGCTTTCCGCCATCCTTGTACACGACGTGGGTGATTCCAACCCTCGAATCCGAGCCAGCCTCCGATGAAGTGTTGGGGCTCCACGACCACGTCTTGACACAGCGAGCCCCCATCTGGGTCAGCAGCTCGACAAAGATACTGCTGGCGTCAGCGCCCTCGCTCGTGTGGACGTCGACAAACACCACAGCACCGCGGAGAAGGGCCGGGTTGAGGTCCCGCCGCGGCGTCCGCGCTGGTGTGCCAATAGTTGACCAGATATCGGACTTTTGTGGAGTCACGAGCAGGACAGGGTCGGTGTGCTCCTCCGCATCATCCTCCAACACCTTGGCATCGCCGTCCTTGCTAAGTGAGCGCGAGCTGGCCGTGGCATTTCTGCTCAACCTTCCAGATGACCTTGTGACGGGAAGTCTCGAAGCGCTGTAGCTACGTCTCTCTGACTGTGGGCGTGGTGTGGTCTCGTCCGCGGGCTTCAGAGGGACCTTGGCAACGGTGTGGAATTCGCGATGAATTCCTCGCTGGGGCGTCACCGGGGGCACGGCGGGGGCTTGGGTTCCATTGCGTGCCAGTAGGGCTGGATCGATCGGGATCGCGTTCTCGTCGGCATACTCTTGACTGGCTTCCGACACGGAGTCGTCCAAGTCTTGGCCGTTTGGATGGTCGGCTTCCCTCTCCACCAGCGACATCTCGTTCGCCTCCGCAGCCAGCTCCATATCCTCCTCGGTGAACGAGACATCCTGCAAAACCAGATCCTCGTCGGCCTCAATCACGGTGGTTGCATCTTCCTCAAGCTCCATGGCATTTGGCCGGACGAGCATTTCATCGTCGAAGAAGGAGTTTTGTACTGGCCCGGTCAGGGTTGACGTCGCCTCCGCCGCAGGTGGTGCGGGCTGTTCCTGGCTAACGGGTTCCGAAGATCGGGCGGCAGCCGCGGTATCGGGGCCGGGCTGCATAGGGCTTGAACCGGCTTTCCACCCTCCCAGCTGCTGGGCAAGAGGGGTGAAGCCAAACTTGTTACGCGACCTCGCCTTAGCAGTGCTCCGACTCGCCGGTGGCATTACGTTGGCGAATTTCGCAGGTCCTGGGCAAGGGGTGGCGGGCAGGCCGCTGAAGGCAGGTGTGAACCTGCCCTGCCTCACAGGGGATTCATCCTCCGACTCGGATTCGGAGGAAGCATCCTGTGGGTACAGGTCGTGGTCACGGAGCCCAAACATGGGATTGGCTGTCTTGGGAGGCGACGACGGCGGAGTGGTGCTGGCAGACTCAACAAGCGGGGATTCCACGGAAGGTTTATCCAAGACCGTGGGCTCTCCAGATCTCTCCATACCACCCTTCTCCCCGGCGTCCTCAACAAATTTCTGTTGGGTTGCAGATTGCATTATCTCCTCTGACCCGGCCAGGGTTGGAGGTGTCAACGCTGGGTCCGCATGACGCGGCATGACAGCTGAGAGTCTACCAGGGAAGCTCAGTCTCGCCGGGGTCTCGGAGATGGCTTCATGGTCCGTTTGCGCATCCACAGCATTGGCTTCTGCGGCTCTTTGCTCAGCCTCCGTGTTGTCAGACGCTATTTCCGGCAACGGGCTTGCGAGCAGGGTAGCTTTTGGCGCTGGGGTGCGATGGATAGTCTGTTCCTCTTCAACAGCCTTCGGCAAAGGCTTTATGGGGGAGAGCGGTGGTCGCTTCGCTGGAGATGAAAGGAGAGGCAGCTTGGCAGGCGAAAACCCAGATCCGTTGATCGCGTCGGCGCCAGGCGGATTAAGAGTGAGTGGTTGCCTCTTCGCGGGGGACTGCAGCAGACCTATCTTAGATGGGCCTTGGGATGTCTGGTCATCACCCTCTGGCACAGAAAAAAGGACCAGCCCCTCAACTCGTTTGGCTGGCGAGGTGATGCTACCCTTCCAGGGAGAGGGCGGCAGGCGCTTGGCTGGAGTTGCCAGCATGGAGTTAACTGTGGTTTCGGGCAGGCTAGCTGCTGTCGCATTCTCGTCGTTGATGGCGGTCACGGCTGCAGCTTTTGCCATCGACGCCGCCTTTGGACCGTTCATGGCAGGCTTGATAGGCAGTTTCTTGAACCGTCTGACGGGGACTTTGTCGTCCATACCGAGCTCGTCGTCGGACTCGACGCGGTTCAAGGTCAGCTGGTTGACCTTCTTAGGGCTCAGCGGCATCGGCTTCTCCACCTTATCGCTGGGGTCGGCTGTGCCACCAGCTGCTTTCGTGATGGTGCGGGCTGCCCGTCTCACAGTCGCAGAGGCCGCTTTGCGGACCGGCTTTCCGCGTAGACCGGTAGTTGAAGCAGGTGCTGAGGCCTTGGTCGACGTCTTTCTTGCTGGCTCTGCAGGTGGCGCAATGTTCTCCTTCTCGGGCTCCTCAAACGTGACAGTCTTTCTGGCTGCCGATTTCGTCAAGGAGGTGGCAATGGACGTTGTCGCGCTGGCTGAAAATGCTGGGCGTCCGCGAGTTGTCTTTTTGACTGGCTCAGTCGCAAGCTCAGGCTCCTCTGGCACGGCCTTTTTGGTCGTGCGGGTCGCCCTGGTAGGCTTTGGGGGGTTCTGGGTAGCGGGCTCTGCTATCTTTCTGGGTCTGCCACGGCTCCGAGCGGTTGTCGGAGGTGCCTGTTCAGGTGCTTGCTCAGGCGCTGATTCCTCGACAGAAACTTTCTTTGGCCGGCCTCGCCCCCGCGTGGATTTGGCAGCAACGGCAGTTATCTTCTTTGCCGGCTGCATCTCGTGTTCGTGCTCTTCGTCCTCATCGCACGGACTCTTCCTCTTGGTTGCGGTTTTTGTCGTAGCGGCCGCAGTGCCTGTGCTGGGGGCGGCCTGGGGCTTAGTGCGGGCAGACACAACGCGGGTAGACCTCGTGGTGGGTTCGCCCGTCTTTGCTGCAGCGCGCGCCCGAGTCATCCTCTTCGGCGGTGACTGCAGATCCATCGCGGTCGAATCGAGGTAAGATCGCAAGTTGCTGTGTTGATAGTGAACTTGAATTGGAAGTGAGATGAAAGGGAAAGGATAGGAAGGAACTACTACCAGTTCCTCATAAGAATGCAGGAGGGAGCTCGGGTAGCGGTCACGGTGACGAAATCAGCGAACCTTGCTGTTTACTCTTGCAGTTTCAACAGAATTGGCGAAAGACTTGATTGTGGAGATGGCAGCTGCGCTGTTGATGTAACTTGTCTGGGCGTGTCGTTGCCTGGGAGACGGTCAGGTGGGGCATCCCATGTGGACTACGTAAGACAGTGGAGTCAGCGTTCAGATCCCGGGTTAGGGTCACACCTTCAAGTCACCATCCAGGACCCCGAGGACCCAAGTATGCGACTTGAAGCAATGGGAAGTGTACCAACCCCATCTTCATGTCAGATGTTACGGATGTCGCTACCAAAAGAACGGGCTCACCGCCCTAGGTGCCAAGACCACGGAAATCGGCCAGGCGCTGTAAGCCACTATAAGTCAGCCAATGCCACGCACATGCAACGCACCGGCATTTGACACATGGCAATACAGCAAAAGAGATCTTTCCATTGACTATTCAATCTGGCAGCAGTGAAGCTATTCAGTACTGGGCCCTGGCGCTGACACCACATCCCCCCGGCGGTTCTTTGCCCTGCCTTCGTGGTACTCATTGCCACCCTCCAGTCGAATAACCTCCTGGATATGGAATGGTATCCTCGCAATCCATGCCTGTATTCTGGATTGCTCCA
>MU863639.1:255015-265808 GCA_033575675.1 Parathielavia hyrcaniae
AACAACAACAACAACAACAACAACAACAACAACAACAACAACAACAACAACAACAACAACAACAACAACAACAACAACAACAACAACAACAACAAGAACAACAACAACAACAACGCCGGCAGCAGACGCACGCAGCAGCAGCAAGAAGAAAACGACCAGCCCCGCCTCCGGGAGCGCCGGCTCGAGGACATGCAGGCCGTCTTCCGGATCCGCTACGCGGGCGACGTCAAGCTGCTCCTGACGGCCGACATCCTGCTCGACTACCCGATGCCGAGCTTCGTCGGCATCCCCGTGCGGCTGAGCATCACGGGCCTGACGTTCGACGGCGTGGGCGTGCTGGCCCGGATCCGGAAGAGGGTGCACTTCTGCTTCCTGAGCCCCGAGGACGCGGTCGCGGCCGTGGGGGACGACGGGAACGGCATGGCCTCCTCCTCGGCTGAGTCGGAGGGGCGGGGGACGACGACACCCGGGCAGGCGAAGACGGGTCAGGGTCAGGGTCAGGCTGGGGGTGCAACGGCGAGTACGACCAAGTTGGGGGGCCTGCTGCAGGAGATTAGGGTGGAGAGCGAGATTGGGCAGCGGGAGAGCGGCAAGCAGAGCTTGAAGAATGTGGGCAAGGTGGAGAGGTTTGTGTTGGAGCAGGTGAGGAGGATTTTTGAGGAGGAGTTTGTTTACCCGAGCTTTTGGACATTTTTGGTGTAGATTACTGGGTGTGGAAAATATAACAAGAGGCATCGGCACTTCGGCGGGGGGGGAGGCCTCGCGGGACGGGTACTCTCTAAGACAGGGTGCTCTTGAACCCCTGGTACGCCGAGTTGATATCTAGCTCTAACTCTCGGGCCTGCTCCTCGCTCAACTCTTCTGTCGCCTTCATCTGATTCAGCGTGATGAGCCACTGCACGATCTTCCCCCTGTTTTCAAAGTCCCGGTCTGTGACCTTGTTCACCGACTGGATCACATCGGTCAGGAGCGGGTGGAGCTGGTCCTTGGCCAACAGGCCCAGCCGCAGCGCATCCAGGAACGTGATGAAGTCTTGGGTCGCCTCCAGGATCAGCGTGCCGCTGGTGTTGCCCGCCGCAGCTTGTGTGGGAAGGGCGCCAGAGCTTGCTGTCACGGCGGTGGACGGCATCCCGACTCGGATTCGCTCCGTCGCGCGGGGCACTTCGAGCTGTTTTTGTATGTGGTCGACGACACTCATCAGTCCAAGTCCCTTGAGAATGGAAACGTCGAGGCGGCGCGCCAGGTCGGACACATACATCCCACTCGGCCTTGAACTGCTCCAGTCCCACAAACGCCTTGGCGACCGTCTCATCGGCCGTCAGCGACTTGTACTGCTTCAGCGAGCGCTCGCAGATCTCGGTGTAGTCGGCCTCGGGGATAGCGTCTTTGAGAAAGGCCTTTTCGAGCTCGTCTATGGTGACTATGATGCTGAAGACCTCGGCGAGGGAGTCCTGAAGATCGCGCTCGGCGCGTGTCTCGGCGAGCTTGACTTCCTGGCCGTCGTTCAGTTGTCCATTAGTTCGGCTCGGACAGGGCGGCTGCAGCAGCGGGGCCTCCTGGACACACCTCGTCGAGGTTTATGGTTGCCGATGGTGTCGAGTGGGGGACATAGCTGTGCGGCGTCGGCGCGTATGGCTGTCGGGGTATCATGGTGATTGTCTGTCGAGAACCGTGGAGATGTCGATTCATGGATGACTGTATCGCGGAGCACAAGGCGTAAGCTCGATATCGATAACGCGGTGGTGGGGCTTGCCCGTGGCATCCAAGTTACGCTAAACCCGGCAAGGCTAGCTCCAACGCGATAATGCTATCTGACTTGTGAATCCGAGAAAAAGTTTAGACTCCCGCCTCAGAGTCCCTACGATACCAACCCATTCCTGCTCGGCCAGATTGGAAAATCGCCAATTCAGCGCAATCACCGGCCATAATGGCATCCTCCAAAAAAAACCTAAAGGCGACAAAGAAGTTCGAGAAGAAGCACCTCAAGGGTGTTTTGGAGAGGAGGAAAACGACAGCCAAGATCAAGCAACGGCAACAGATCAAGGACAAGAAGAAGGCCAAGCGCGCAGGCGATGAAGAATTCTACAAGGGCCCCGGCGGCGACGCCAATGGCGACAAGAAACCTGCCAGCAAGAATAAGCCTGGCGTCAAGGCCAGCGAGATGAGCGTGGACGACTTCTTCAAGGGCGGCTTCGAGATCCTAGATGCGAAACCCCAATCCGCCGGCAAGACAAAATCCGCCGCAAAGCTGGGGAAGCGAAAGCGAGGCGAGCCTGATTCCCAGGAAGATGGTCCAGAGGGGAGCGGTAGCGAGCCCGAGCTGTCGGAGATGGAAGAACCCCTGGACGGCGGCAGCGAACCGGACGCCGACGAGCTCAGCGAAGCAGAGGACCTCGGCATGTCCAAGAGCGCCATGGACGCACTCGCTGAGAACGATCCGGAGTTTTACAGGTTCTTGAAGGAGAACGACCCGGAGGCGCTAGACTTCGACGAAAACGCAGACCTTGCCGAGGTGGACGAACTCAGCGGCAGCGAAGGAGAGGAGGAGCAACCCAAGAAGAAGCAGAAGAAGGATAAGAAAGCCGCCAAAGGGGAAGTGGAGGACGACCGAGAGCTCACGCAGGCCATGGTGGCCAGGTGGAAGGCCTCGATCGCCGAGACCCGCTCGCTCCGAACTGCCCGGCAGGTTGTTATCGCCTTCCGCTGCGCAGCCCACCTGAACGAGAGTGACGAGGAGAACCAGCAACGGTACACCATCACGAACCCAGAGGTGTTCCACGATATTGTCGTTGTCGCGCTGAAGGGAATACCCGAAATCCTGCAGCACCATGTTCCGGTCAAGGAATCCGCCGCCGGCAAGGTCTATGTCCAGACCGAGGGGAAGAAGTTCAAGACACTGTCCATGCTCATCAAGAGCTTTGCCGCCTCCACCATCCGGCTGCTCGGCACCTTGTCAGATGAAGCAACACTCAAACTCACACTGTCGGCACTGCACCCGCTACTACCTTACCTCCTCTCTTTCAGGAAGTTGCTGAAGATGCTGATCAAGACGGTCGTCGCCTTCTGGTCCCAGTCAGCAAGCACCGACTCCACCAGGATAACGGCCTTCTTGTTGATCCGCCGTCTGGTGGTCATCGGCGACAAGGCCGTCCGGGAGGTGGTGCTCAAGGCAGCCTACCAGGGCCTGGTTCAGGGCAGCCGCGTTACCAACGTCAACACCATCCAGGGCATCAACCTCATGAAGAACTCGGCCGCCGAGCTGTGGGGCCTCGACCAGAGCCTGGGCTACACGACAGCCTTCGCCTCGATCCGCCAGCTGGCCATCCACCTGCGCAACAGCATCGTCAACAACAAGAACGACTCGTACCGCGCCGTCTACAACTGGCAGTACGTGCACTCGCTCGACTTTTGGTCGTGCGTCCTCTCGGAGCACTGCAGCCCGCTCAAGGAGGCCGAGGCCGGCAAGGAGAGCCAGCTCAGGCTGCTCATCTACCCGCTGGTCCAGGTCACGCTGGGCGCCATGCGGCTTATCCCCACGGCGCTCTACTTCCCGCTGCGCTTCCAGCTGGTCCGCTCGCTGCTGCGCCTGTCGC
Organism: Parathielavia hyrcaniae; assembly: GCA_033575675.1. Classification (NCBI taxonomy): domain Eukaryota; kingdom Fungi; phylum Ascomycota; class Sordariomycetes; order Sordariales; family Chaetomiaceae; genus Parathielavia; species Parathielavia hyrcaniae. Next base: position 258,609 of record MU863639.1, read on the forward strand.
GCGCCACCGACACGTACATACCGCTCGCCTCGGCCCTGCTCGAGGTGCTCACCTCGGCCGAGATGAAGAAGCCGCCCAAGTCGGCGACGCTGCGGCCGCTCGACTTTGCCGTCGCCTACAAGGCGCCCAAGTCGTACCTGCGCACACGCGCCTACCAGGACGGCGTCGGCGAGCAGGTCGCCGAGCTGCTGGCCGAGTACCTGGTGCTCTGGTCGCGCAGCATCGCGTTCCCCGAGTTTGCGCTGCCCGTCGTCATCGCGCTGAAGCGCTGGCTCAAGGAGAGCCGGAGGCACGGCAAGGGCGGGAACAAGAACGGCAAGGTGGCTGGGGGGTTGGTGCTGCTCGTGCAGAAAGTCGAGGCCAACGCCCGGTTCGTCGAGGAGAGGAGGGCGCGGGTCGACTTTGCGCCCAAGGACCGGGCGCAGGTGGATGCCTTCCTCAAGGACTTTGAGTGGGAGCGCACGCCGCTCGGGGCGTTTGTTGTCTCGCAGAGGAAGCTGAGGGCTGAGAGGGTGAAGGTGATGGAGGAGGCTAGGAAGGAGGAGGAGAGGAAGCGGAAGGAGGAGGAGAGGGAGGCGTTGGAGGATGGGGAAGGGAGTGGTGAGGATGAGAGTGGTGAGGATGACGAGGCTGACGGATCTGAGCTGGAAGACGAGGTTGAGGAGGAAGATGACGATGAAGAGGAAGAAGAGGAGTACGAGGTCGAGGATGAAGACGAGGATGAAGAGGAAGATGAATAGGGGAGTCGTTTACGCTGATTGGTGACTCACCCTTCAATACGGTACTTTACTGTTCACCTTTGATCTCAAACCAAGGGATATCACTTGTCATTATTCTGCCCCCGCTGCCTGCTTCATTTCCAACTCGGGTACTCGTTCTCAATAGGCGTTGGGTCGCAGTAATCAAGGTCGCCGTCATTATCCACCATCTTGATCCCCGATCCGCCCTCTTCATCGCTGTCGTCCTCGTCGCCGTGCACGGCGCTATAGCTATGCGAGGATTTTAGCGCGGGCGACGCCGGCGTTTGAGGAGCTGGTATCTGGGATTTGGGCGCAAAAGGGCCCGGAACTGAAGATACTGTGGATCTGGGGGAAGCGGAAGCATGGAGAGACCTGTCGGCCGCTTTTGGTGTCATGGTTGTCGTTGTCTGGAAATGTTCGAACGGTGCGGGCTTGGGTGGGCTTCGGTCTCGTTGTGGGCGAACCTGTGGCTGGGGTGCGCGAGGGCTCGGTTTTGGTGATGCCGAGCCTGGGCTGGATGATTGGGTTTCTGATAGATCGAGGCCCAATAGATCATGGTTGACTGAGACGGCGGATCGCGCCGCTCTCGTGACGGCTGTGCGTTGCTTCCTGGGCTGAGCCATGGGTAGCTGTGGCTGCGTGGTAGCAGTGGACACCGGTGGCGGCACAGGATGGCTGATCTTGGGCGGCCCAGTGATATCCAGCCCGTCGAGATCGATGAGGTTTGCCGTGTCCATATTTCGGAGCTGGACGATATCCTCGTCTTGCTCGATTGGTCCCTCAGCACCCTTGATGACGGGAACACCGCACTTTGCCAGAATCTTTGCGATCAACGTAGCGTACCGCATGTGCCCCTGGACGTCATCGCTGAGGTTGAGGTTTTCTACCCCTTCAATGTCCTTGATCTCCTGCAGGCCGGCCACCCCGAGCTGAACCGAAGTGGCACGGTAGAGGAAGGCGAGGAGGTAGTCGTTTTCGGAGTATGCGTTAAACATCTTGCCCGACACCACGGTCCGGATCATCTGCCAATGCTGTCGGTTGGATGGCACCGGGGCGCCGATGAAGACGACCGTGTCAACCAGGCCAAACGCCTTCCGAGCAGCAAGCGAGCGGAGGCAGGAGTAGATAACCCTTGCGCCGAGGGAGTAGCCAACGAGTGTGACTGGACGCTCGCCTTGGACCTTGTTGATAAGGGCGTCAGCGAGTATCTCGCCGGCCTTTTCGGACCTGTTCTTGGCCAGGCTGAAGGGGTTGTCCACGGCGGAAGCCATGGACAGAAGATAAGCCGGCCATAGGGCAGACCACAGGGTCGCGAGCACGGTTCGCTTGAGAATCTCGAGCTTGACTGTGTTCCATGCGTACGACGAGACCAGCTCCTGCAAGGATTGTCCGAGGCCCAGAAGGCTGTTCATCTCATACCGCAGGGCAAACGCCTCCGAGTCGTCGGCCAAAGCGCGCCATGGCTTGGTAACGTCGTCTCTCGAGCTGAGCCAGCCGTTGATCCCAATGGTCACTCGCAGGCGTCTGTCGTTCTGGCTCCTGGCCCTGGAATCCCACTCGTCCTTCAGGGGGATGAAGCGGAAGTCCTCGACCTCTCTGGCATACCGGTCCACCATCTCGCCCTGAGCAAGCCGTTAGCTAAAAAGTGCTTAGGGGAGAATGGGAGTCCCGTACCGTCATCCTGGCTCCAAACGCACCAAACAGGGTCCCTACGAGGGCCCCATTCATCCAAAAGATACCCAAAAACGAAGCAACACCGCCCAAGCCGACAGATCCCATGATGCCGCCAATGGCCCCAGCCACCACGGGCGCGGCAAGACCGCCGGTGACACCGATCAGCGCAGCGCCCGCCACCGAGGCCAATCCGACCTTCCAATACCGGCTCGGCTGGTTCTGCTGCTTGCGCTTCTCGGCCTCGGCCTCGGCAGACATGGTCTGCTGCTGCTGCGCGCTGGCGGCCTGGTTCGACCGCTCCACCAGAGACGTGGCAATCTCCACCTCCTCCTGGTTCAGCACCGCCAGCGGCAGCTCCAGCGCCGAGGCGAGGTACACGGCCAGGGCCCTCGAGTGGGCCGCGTAGTGGCCGGCGGACAGCAGCACCAGCAGGAGGCAGCTGAGCGTCTCCCGGCGGTCCTCCTCCGGGATGGTCACCAGCCGGGTGGGGATGGCGTGCCAGTGCGACTGCAAGCGGGCGACGGCCTGGGCGGGGTCCTCTGCTGCTGCGGACCCGGTGCTGGTGCTGTTTCCGTTTCGGTATCCGGCCCGCCCAGCATCCCCCCAGGAGGAGCCTAGCAGGTCTGCGCCGTTGCCCCCTGCCGGTTGTGCGCGTCTATTCGCGGTGTCTCTCTGCTGCTGCTGCTGCTGCTGCTTTTGCTGAGCGATGCGCTCAGTCCGCTTACGCCTCTCCTCGACAATGGCGGCATCGTCGGGCGCGGACAGCAGCTCTTTCATCTTTGCCAGGACATCCTTTCGCCAGGCATCCAAGTGCTCGATGGCGGCGGCACGCAGGCGGATCATGGCTGGACTGGGCGGAGTGGTGTCGGCGGCGGCAGGGATGACAATGCTGTTTTCGGCCGAGAGGTCAATGAAGAGCGGCGAGCTCCCCCCCTGATCAGGCTCGTTGAAATCGAGCTGCGAGCGCATGTAGGCCGTGATTTCGACCACGAGGGTGTAGAGGGCCTTGCGCCGGGCCAGGTTCAGCACCGCGAGCAGCTGGCGCGGGTCGTTGGCGAGAGGCGCCATGGTTGGTGCCCTTTGGAGTGTTATGATATGCGCTGCCTTGCTTGTAGTACTATGCTATGATGACTGTTTCGTTGCTGTGAAATGAGTTGTGTGGTCGCAGATCTGGCCCGCCGAGCGTCTGCGCCTCATCGTTGCATTAGAGAGAGTTGGGACAGGGATACGGAGGTCCTCTGCACAGCTGATGCCAACAGTAGTTGCCCGGACCAGGAACGAAGTCGTGGATAGTTGAAACTTCCTTTTATTTTTTTTGAGGTATGCGGAATGCGTACCCAGGGTTCCAGGTTTACCTAGTTGATGGTCTTTACTGAGAGCCTGACAACGGAGGAAGGAATACCTTACCCTGGCAGCCTGGGGAAAACTGAAGCCTCCCTTCCGAGTTATCCGTACCTTCCGTTTTGGAGTTCCACCCTTTCCGTTCCATCAATGTTGTCCCGTACGGAGGATGGGGCCAAAAGTAATTGCCCTCCCCAGTTGCCAAGATCTGAGATCACAGTATGCCAAGCCAAGCTCTCACTCAGCTCAGAGCAGGGCTAGGGTGGAGGGTTAGGGTTATACCAGGGCAATCCCGCTCCTAGACTAATCCAACACTTCCAAACACAACCACATTCAATAAGAATTTCCTATCCCAGCTCAAGTACCTAAACTCGCCCTCTTTTCCACTAATCCTTGAGCTCTGTTTTATATTGCGCGGCTGCCTAGTTTGACTGCCAGTCTGGGAGAGCCTGCGGTCTGCCTGGTTGACGCCATTCACAGTGCGATCAATGTGTTCACCTCGCAAGTTGGTAAGGCCCCCTGTCATCTTTGGAGGGCAATTACTTCTGGCCCCATCCTCCGTACCGAACCACAAATCGTCGACCGCACAAAAGTTGGGGCCAGATAGGGCAGTCTTCTTTTCGGAGCCGACCCTCAAACAATCATCAACTCGGCCGTGTCCGGCAAAGAGAAGCACCATTTCTAAAAAGCTCAGCTGCCTTGCGCGCTGACCATTCCCAGACCGGCAACAACTCCTGGCGAGAGGAAGATGCTGTCTCTTGACTGGCTCGACAAACCTGGGATCCGCACCTTCTCCGCATCAGTGGTTCTTTCGCGAATAAGGCGTTAACGTCAACAACATATCAACGGGGCATTTGAAGACCAAGACTCTACTGGCTTCCTGCGCAGAAGCACCGCATGCGACATGCATAAACCATAATCGACACTCTCGTGGACCGTTGCACGGCGCGGCAACTGGCGAGATCTCGATTATGTCGTTCGTCGCGCGATTCCCAGACTGGCTGATGCGTGTGCTCGCTGTCATCCAAGACCTTGCAGCATCCACTCGGCCCCACGGCGCCGGAAACAAGCTCCAGCATTCAGGAAGCTGGGGCGTGCCGCACATCCTCTTGGCGCTCAAAACCGGCGCCCCGCCCCGGTGCTTGGCTCCTCGGCCCTCCTCCTTCTCCATCGTGCGGTAGCTCCGTGAGATCAGCGCGACAGGACTGTCAAACTCAGGCCAGCCAGCTCTCGACGTGAAGAATTCGGGTATACGCTGGGCATATCGATGCCTGTGACGATACAAAATATTCGTCACTGACTGACTGATGTTGGTCACCTTCGAAATGTTCGACCATGTCCATGTGTGAGTTCCCGCCCGCCATGCGTCTTGGCTGAGCCAAGCTTTGCGCCAAGGCCGACGCCCCTTGAAATGATCTTCGGCGCCCAGCCGCTGACGTCTCACAGCCCTCGATGAAATCCGCAATGTCCTGTACGTACGGATCCGTACCATGCCGCGATTTCGCACGATTCTTCCCGTGCTTCTGGCTGCACCATCACCGCCCATGTCTGCCGCTGCGAGCGTGTCAGGTTGCTGTCGTAATGATTCCCGTTGGTGTTGCCTCAGCTGGAGCTCACCCCAGCCCAAGCACAGCTTCCAGCTTGGCAGCTTGGCAACCCAGATACGTGAAAACCTCGGCATGGGTCTTACGCCGATGAGACAAAAAGTATGAACCACGGCATGCGGAAAAAGTCCGACTAACAAAATGGCAGTCTTCTATTCAGCAACCCATCATGGAACGGAGACGGCACAGATTCGAGCACCAGCATCAGGAACATCAGCGCTCTCTCGGTAGGGCAGAACCCGCCCATCAGGCAAGCGTCGACTGCCCCCGCTAACTCGAAAGCAGAGCGAGATGGGCTACTCGGCTCGGTTCACGGGAGACACCACCGTTCTGTCGACAAGATTTGCCGACACTGCGAGCGGTGTCATTTCCGGTCTGATGTTCGTCCCCGACCTGCCGTCTGACGACCCCTGCAGCTATGAAACGGCACACTATGTGCCTCTGTCGACCGTTCACAAGGCCGACCTCCCGCCCATGAACTATTACTTGATCGCCCTTGCGCCGTGGGTCAACGACCGTTGTGCCGAGGCCTACATGACTGCCGCCTCCACGGCACCCGTCCGCGCTTTTCTCTTCTACCTGCCGGGCACTGACTCGGCCCCGCCGCCGCCGGCCGACGCCCCCGAATGGTACATCCAAGACCACCCCGACTGGATGACACAGGCCGGCTATCCCGTCTACGCCGTATCGGGCATGGCCGGCGAAGTCATGATGCAGCATCTAAGTCTGTACTCGGGAAACATGAGTCAGGTGCCATATGGCCGTAATCTCACCGAGCGCTTCCGGAGCGACCCCTCGGATTACCTTCGGATCTGGACTGAATTGGACATCAGCACCCACAAAACCGCCTTCGACACCTGGGTCTACGCTCTCATCATTGTCGGTCTTCTTCTCACCGTCATCACCGCCACCTCGCTGCTCATGCACCTTGTCCAGGCACACGCACGCGCGAGTCTGCGGCGCCGCGTCGTTGCGGGGGAGGTCAACCTAGAAGCCATGGGAATCCAGCGCCTCACCGTCCCAGCAGAACAGATCCAGATATTCCCCTTATTCACTTACCACTACGAGCCAGAAGCCAGCAGCCCACCACTGTCTCCTCCTCCACGGTCAGCCAAGACAGCCCGGACCCGCACACGGCCACACAGCCGAACGGAGCGTTCTGCGGTGGTAGCAGCGAACACGTCTACCACAATCTCAACGCCCCCGGCATTCACTACCACTACCACCACCACCACCGCCTACCAGTACCAGCCCAGCTGCAAACTCTGCCTAGCCCCCCCTTTCGAGAACCGCGCGACCGTCATCCGCGAGCTCCCCTGCGGCCACATCTTCCACCCGGCCTGCATCGACGACTTCCTGCGCCACGTCAGCTCTCTCTGCCCCGTCTGCAAGGCGGGGATGCTCCCCGCCGGCTGCTGTCCGACGAGGATCACCAACGCCATGGTGCGTCGGGAGCGCGCTATTCGGCGGTTGCGGCGGTGTGTTCTTGTTTATGGTGATGAAGAAGAAGATGGAGGAGGGGGAGGGGATGTGTATAGGGTTGTTTGCGAGGAGGGGGAGGGGGAGGGGGAGGGGGAGGAGACGGGGTCTGGGAAACACCGCGGAGGATGGTGGTGGATGGCGGTGAAGAGGACTAGGAGGATATTTGGCGGCGCGGATCATGGTAGTGGTTCATTGTCGTCGTCGTCGGCGGCGGGGCCGGTCGAGCTCCGGGAGGCTTGGCCGAGGAATAATTGCTCGCCACAACAACAGCAACAACAACAACAACAACAACAACAACAACAACAACAACAACAACAACAACAACAACAACAACAACAACAACAACAACAACAACAACA
>MU863639.1:265818-276240 GCA_033575675.1 Parathielavia hyrcaniae
CAACAACAACAACAACAACAACAACAACAACAACAACAACAACAACAACAACAACAACAACAACAACAACAACAACAACAACAACAACAACGACGACGACGACAACAACAACAACAACGACAGGAGGGGGTTCAGTTGAAACGAAGGTCTAGTCTTCGGGGGGGCGTTAATATCCAGGGCGGCGGTGCGCCCGTGGCGTTGGCGAGGGAGCGCATGCGCGAGCTGGCTGGGTTCCAGCTGGACTATGGGGAGGTTGGAATGACGATATGTGAGTCGTGATTTGAGATGAGATTTGCGACGGTGATTGGTTTTGAAGCTGACAGTTCGCTTTACAGGGCAACGGATAGGCAGCAGGATATTCCCAGGGTTTTACTGACTCCGATCTGTATTTTCTACGTTGTGTTTTGAAGGAGTGATTTGAGATATGGAAATCCAATATACCCTCGTTTGTGCTCATTGTCAAAACGCTGCTAGCTCGCTGGGTATCTACAGTAATATCTTGACTTCAAGTTGTCTGTGGTGCACTTATCTCAGGGAGAGAGAGAACATGGAACCAGGGGGCAGCTTCGTGGGAGGTAAGGTATCTACAAGGAACGGTATTGCAGACATTCCCAACAGCACCGACTGGACGCTCCGTCTGTGTTGCGCCGGCGGTTAACGCTATAAACCCATCACCGCCATCGCCATGCTTTTTGTCTTTTGGAACGGAAAAGGCAGCATTTGCGCCAACCTCAACTCGCATGCGTTATCGAGATTCAAATCATGATTGGGGCCGCCTCGAATATAAACAAGGACAAGGACGATGGAAGTTAGAACGCGGTAACATGCGGCAAACCTTGCTCCAATTCCTATCATGAGGCTGGATATAATTGTGCGCACTATGCCCAGACCCTGGTATACTACTACCCGTCCAGTATACAACCAAAAATACATGTTAACTCCTAGCAGCCCATCCAGAGTACCAAGCGCCAAAGGAATTCCCTTCTAGTCCGGCGGCAAAGAAGCACTACATGTCCCAGACCCCCAACCAAAACACCCAGGATAATAGTAGGGAAAAAGATGAAAGCAAACGACCTGCGCAACACCACCAACCTCCCCCCTTCCTATTCATCCTCAACCTCCTCATCCCACGCCTCCCTCTCTCTCTTCAACAACTCCGCCATTTGCCCAGGCTGGAAGATGGCACTATCCGGCCCATCACTCACCCTCGGCACCTTGGCCAACCCCTCATCATCAAACACAGTCCCAATACTCTCAATCCACCTCCGCCTCCTCTCCATCAACGTCCTCGTCAGATCCCCAATCCCAGGCCTCGCCATCCCCACTCCCCCGACACTACCACCACCACCACCAGGCCCACCACCAGCAGTCCCACCACCCGCAGCAGCCCCACCACCACCCGCCGCCGCCGCCGCCGCCGCAGCCGACTGCCCGGGCCTCGCCTTCTTAGGCTTCTTGCCCATGGTGCGGGTGCGCTTGAGGTAGGCGGCCTGGACCTGCGAGTCGAGGTCCTCGAGGATGGTCTGGTACTCCTGGAACGCCATGCGCTCCTTGACGAGGTCGGTCAGGCGGGCCTTGCGGGCGCCGTTGAGCAGGGCCTGGTCGCGCAGGCGCGACTGGAGCAGGCGCAGGCGGGCGGCCACCTCGTCGTCGTAGTGGCCGTCGTACTCGGCTGTTGTTGCCGGGTCCGGGGGGGGTTGGGAGAGGCCGTTCGGGCCGCCTGTTGTGTTGGTTGTGGTGGTGGTGCCGGATGGGTTGTTGTTGTTAGGGTTGTTGGAGGAGGTGGTGGTGGTGGTGTTGCCGCCGGTGGTGGTGCCGCCGGCGAAGGAAGGGTCTTGCGGGAGGGGTGGGAGGAAGCCAATGTGACGGAGCTCCTGCTTAATGCGCTCGTCGACTTGGCTGTAGTCTAGTTTTGGGTGGGTGGCTTTCTTCCAGGCTTCCGTGTTGGACTCAGGCATGAAGGTTGCCGCGGGGAGGGACTGGGGTCCCGGCGGTTGGTCCGGGTTAACTGCTTGCGACGTTGTGCCGTTCAAGCCGTTCGTACCGTTCGCTTGACTGACTGTCGCGGATGTACTGTCGAAGGTGAAGTCAAAGGTCGCGATGCCGTTCATGCTGTCGCCGTCGCCGCCAACGCCGTTGGCGCCGCCCTGCTTGTCTTCGGCTGAGGGCGCGCGGTGTTCGGGGCGCAAGGCTTGGAGGAGGCGCGAGAGAAGGGGGCCAACGGACAGCTTATCTGTCTCGGCGACCTCGTCATCCAGCATCTCAATGGTGCCACGCGGCTGGTTCGGCGACAGTCTGTCTCGACCGCCGGGGGGTGAAGAATCGATGGCCATGGCGCCGTCTTCCTCGGCCCATATCTCGCTGTAGTGTCTCTTGCCGCGTTTAGGCATGATAAAGGGCGTCACACGGTCGCCCCGCTCCCTAAGAAATGCGAGGTCCTCCTCGGTGAAGGGGCGGAAATAGGGCTCGATGTAGGCGCTAAAGGTACTAAAGTTGATCTGGTTACTAGGCTTCGCACTGCTGAAGTCCTTGTCTGGAGGGTCGCCGGCGATGAGGTCGGCCAGGTCGCTTTTGGGATATGACGCGACGGAATATATCTCTCTAATTTCCTCGTCCGACATGCCTGGTTTGACTGGTCGGATTTCGTAGACGGTCGGGTCGGGGAAGGTGGATGGGTCGTCGCCAAATGTGTTGGCTTGCGGACGGGCCGGGGGCGGCGGGCGGCCATCGTCAGAGCTCGAGTCGTCGTCGTTGGGCTCGGTCTTGGTCTTGTCGTCCACGTCCATGTTGCTCGGTGTGCGCGGCGCCGGCGGCGAGAGCGAAGAGCTGGCCGAGTCGTCGCGAGACAATTTTCTCGCTTTTCCGGTCGTTTCGCGACGAGGGGACGAGCGCTCTGGTTGGCACAGGTCAGTGATGGGGATGCGACATCGTGATGACACCGGGTGCAGAAGTGTGCAGAAAGTGGGTGTGCAAAGGATGATTGACGGGCGAATTGAGTCGGCCTGCGAGCAGAGTGACAAAAACAAAAGAAATAAAAAACCGAAAGAACCACGGCTTCACAGAGCAAGTACGTAGTAGGCATGAGTGTAGAAATGACTGACCTGTGGTCCCGGTGGAGGGTGCCAGAGCGTCTGCGCCCTTGCGCTTCTTCTTGTTCGATTTTCTCTCGCGCTCGCCATCTTCGGCCTCGCGCTGTCTCCGTTCTTCTTCCCTGCCCCGCTCCAGGGCCAGCTCGTCCATGCGCTGCCTCCGGGTCTGGGCGAGCAGCCTCATTCCGCGGTCGCAGTGTGTGCCTCGCTTTTCTATGACATCGCCGAGTTTCTGCAGGCGGGTGAGGATTCCGTCGAGGCTTTTCGAGTCGGGGATCAGGGTGGCCGAGGCGAGGGGATCCACCATGTCCTCGAAGGTCAGATTGCGGAAGACGTCGAAGCGCAGCTCGATGGTCTCGGTCTCGACGGTTTCGATGGGTGGGAGGTTCGCGGATGGGGGCGCGGGGCCGGGGGTGGTGTTGCGGCTCCGCTGCTGCTGCTGTTGCTGCTGCTGCTGCTGGCGAATTGCGCTGGCGCCGCCTCCCTTCTTCCCTGTCCCCTTCTGGCTCGATGACGGAGCCATGCTGGACCGCCGTGGACCGCCGCGGGCTGGCGCGCCGGGGCGATTGAACAGGTGCACGGCGAGGCCGACTCGAGTTGCATGTGGCCGCCGCTGGTGCGTCTGGCGCGTCCTGCTGGTTTGGCTGTCCGTCGCGCGACTTTGTCGTTGCCAGAGGCTCACACAAGCATGCACGTCACATCCAATGATGGGCTCGGCCACGAAACGCCACATCCCGGCTCGTCTCGGGCAACAGCCTGACAAGGGATCGTCCGACCGGCCTCTGTTTTGTGGGGCATGGCTGCCTGATGAGTCAGCAGGCCGGGTTTCAGGTCGGCCCGCGTTTTCTTTACTCCGTCCTCACCAAAACACGACGACGATATGGAAAGCACAGGGAGAGCACTTTGTAGGGAGCGACTACGGATTGCTTACCACTACGTACTTCGTATCTACGTGCTATGACATTCCCGTGCCTCGAGCCGAAACCTCACACAGCATGGACGCTTCCAATGGCGATTGCAATTGCTCTCCTCAACGAATTCACGAGCACATCCACTAAACTTTCGGAAATCAACAGGCAACCTAATACATAGGGATTCGTTTACTTTCAAAATCACAGCACCATGTTCGACAGGCAACGAACGAGAGTGTGAGGACAAACGGAGGCACAAATTTCTTGCGGCAATCCGCAACAGCTCTTCTGTGGAAGAGCTCGGGATGCGGTGCCGACGATTCAAGCTGCACTTCCTCAGGGGCAAGCGACCCTATGATACCTTCCCGTGGCCCCAATCAATTTCCCGATTGGTGTCTGAGGAGAGGACCCGAACCCCACCAAAAGCTTGTTGAGGAGGGGCGAGCAACCAACTCTCGACAACAAAGCTGCCGCAACCACGCCCGCATCTCTCACAGCGATGGACCCTGCCTGGAGATGAGAGTCTATCCGGATTATGGTGTCAATCGTCGGGAGCTGGCCGGTATCGATCGCGTTCCACAGCAGATGGCAATGCGCGGTTATTGTCCGCTCCCCGCCGCCGCCATACCTTAACTTCACAACGTACGGGCCCAAAACACATCTGCAAGCTTCGGCTGCATCGAATGCGACGGGAGCAATGGACCCTAGGTGCCGCCCCCGCGGGGTTGCACCCAGCCATCCACAAGATCCTGATACAAGGCCCCTCACCACTGCATCTGTCCCGCCCGTGGAGGTCGACAGTTGGACACACGGCTCGCTGTCAAGCTCGCATGCGTGATACACCATGCCATGTGCGGGACTGATTGGCCCGCAACACCTCCACTGCAGGACTAGCCCGGCCATTGTGGGGTCACGGCTCGCGGTTCACGCTCCGCCAGCGCCTGCTGCTTCACCGCGTAAAGGGTCCCTGAGATGCCTCCTATCGCTGCCGATCGGGCATCCCTCAGGATAGCCGGCACGAGTCGGGCTGCTGCTGCTGCTGCTGCTCCTCCTCCTCCTCCGGCTGCCGGACAGCTACGGAGCTGGGGGGGAGGGGGGCGAGGCAGGTATATAACCCGATCCGTTGCGCCCAGCTCTCTCACCCTTCTCTCCTCTTGCTCCCCTCCATTGGCCGGTTTTCTCACCTTGTGCCTTTGTTCCACGTACGCTACACCCCCTCTCACCAGCATGAGAGAATACCATGGCTTCTCTTGGTGGTAACATTTCGCCCCCTGAGAGCATCATCAGCCCCCAAATCTTTGTTGCTGGCCTTGCCGGTGTGGTCTTCTTCACCATCGGCTTCTACCAGCTCTCCAGCAAGCCCCAGCAGGATGGCGCCGCCGCCGAGGAGCCGGGCTTCCTCAAGTCCATCCTGCTCTTCTGCTACTCTTGCTTTCTGAAGCCGCACTCGCCTGCCGCCAAAGGCAACCAGCAGGGTGCCCTAGAGTCGTTTTACGCTAGCCAGGCCAGCGCAGTACGTCATGAGCTCTGTTCCTCCGGCCTCGGCGCCCCAGGTAGAGCAGTGTTGCTGATGAACACCGCGAGCAGTACGATGTGACTAGGAAAACACTTCTCAAAGGCCGCGAGGACATGCTCGCCCTCGTTGCGGCGCAGCTGCAGTCCAAGGCCGAGAAGCAAGATGGCAGCGCTGGGAGGAAGCGCATCTGGGTTGACGTGGGTTTATTTGTGCACCGTGGCCCGTACTTGCAGTGACAGCAAGTCTAACACAAGAACCCACAGGTTGGCGGCGGCACAGGCTGGAACATCGAGGCCATGTCCCAGTTCCTCGACGTCCCCAACTTCTTCACCGCCGTGTATCTGGTTGACTTCTCGCCCTCGCTCTGCGAGGTAGCCCAGAAGCGGTTCGCCCGACTTGGCTGGTCCAATGTGAAGGTCATCTGCGAGGACGCCAAGAAGTTCCGCCTCGAGGACTATGAGAATGGTCACTCGGCGGGCCGGGCCACTCCCACGCGCTCGGCTTCGAGCTACTTCGAGCCCCGACCCGACCACGGAGGGGCCGACCTGGTTACCATGTCGTACAGTCTGTCCATGATTGTGGGTAGATCCAATGGGAGAGGCGGAAGGGAGTGTTGGGAGCACCCGCTGACCGGTTCCAAAAACAGCCCGACTACCACTCGGCCATCGACTCTCTCCAGTCGCTGCTCTCGCCTCACGGCGTCATGGGAGTGGTCGATTTCTACGTCCAGTCCAAGGTGGACGTGAGCTTCCGGAACCACACGGGGGGCTTGGTCGGCCGCCATGTGAACTTCCTCGGACGTACCTTCTGGCGCTCGTGGTTTGACCTCGACCGGGTTTCGCTGGAGCCCGGCCGCCGGGACTACCTCGAGTATCGGATGGGGACCATCCTGACGGCCAACCTGCGCAACAGCTCACTGGGCGCCATCCCCTACTACATCTGGCTGGGCTGCCACAAGAAGCCCTTCTCCTCGTCGAGCCTGCCCCACGAGATCGTCGAGCGCATCGATGCCCTCGCGACCGAGTCTCCCTACCTCGTCCCGACCAACGGGATGAAGTCCAAGGACGCGCTGACCCGCGCGGTCGAGAGGACGGCGCCCGAGATCCGGTCCAAGGCGTTTGACGCGGCCGTGGGGAACCTGTCGGCCAACCTGCCCCTCCCGGCCTTCTTCTACCAGAACCACCACTGGCGCATCTACTACGACGACCAGCTCGAGAAGCACACCCAGTTCAAGGACGAGTACATCTACGCCTTCACGTGGGAGGACTCGCGGGTGGACGCGGAGCTGCTCAAGCTCGGCCCGGACGACGTGGTGCTCGCCATCACGAGCGCCGGCGACAACATCCTCTCGTACGCGACGCAGAGCCCTGCGCGGATCCACGCCATCGACCTCAACCCGAGCCAGAACCACCTCCTGGAGCTCAAGGTGGCCGCCTTCACGGCGCAGCTGCCGTACGAGGACTTTTGGAAGATGTTTGGCGAGGGCAAGCACGACGACTTCCGGTCGCTGCTCCTGACAAAGCTCTCGCCGCACCTGTCGAGCCGGGCGTTCCAGTACTGGCTCGAGAACGCGACCATCTTTACCAAGGCCGGCGGGCGGGGCCTCTACGACACGGGCGGCAGCAAGCACGCGATCCGGGTCTTCCGGTGGATCTCACGCCTGTTTGCCTGCCGGCGGGCCGTGACGGCGCTCCTCGAGTCCAAGACGCTCGACGAGCAGCGGCGCATCTGGCACACCAAGATCCGGCCGGCGCTGCTCAGCCCGCTCGTCAGCAACATCGTGGTCAGCTCCGAGGCGTTCCTGTGGGCGGCGCTGGGGGTGCCCAAGAACCAGCTCGCCATGATCGAGGCGGACCACGCGGCCAGCGCGGCGGTGCGGGGCCCCGCGCCGACCGCCCGCCCCACACGGGCCCACGCCATCTGGCACTACATGGTCAACACGCTCGACCCGGTCATCGAGACGACCCACGTCGCCACCGACAACCCCTACTACCTCGTCTGCCTGACGGGCGCCTTCTCGCCCGCCTGCCACCCGGACTACCTCTCGCGCGAGGCGCACGCGCGCCTCAGCCGGCCCGGCGCGCTCGACGGCCTGCGCATCCACACCGACGAGATCGACGAGGTCATTGCGCGCATCTCGCCCGGCACGCTCACGGCCGCCGTCGTCATGGACAGCATGGACTGGTTTGATAAGGATGACAACGGCGCCGGCGCCGCGCCGCGCCAGATCCGGAAGCTCAACCGCGCCCTGGCCATGGGCGGCCGCGTGCTGCTGCGCAGCTCGGCCCGCGAGCCCTGGTACATTCGCGAGTTTGAGGCGCACGGCTTCGTCAGCAAGCAGGTGGGCGATCGCGAGCCGGGACGGTGCATCGATCGGGTTAATATGTATGCCAGCTGCTGGGTGTGCACCAAGGTGGAGAACCTGCCGCCGCCAACGCCGGGGATGGAGCAGGGCGAGCAGGGGGTTATTGGGGAGGATTTGAGGTTGTAACTTGTGAGAGGGGGAGGCGGTGGCGATGGGTCGGTTGTTGGTTGCAGTGGTTGCAGTGGTGGTGAGTGGTGGTGTGTGGTGGGTGAGGGTTTGCGGAACGGAAAGGGATCTTATGTTGGAGGCCATGATGCTAGGTAGCGAGAATCCAGAATGAGAAAATGCTTTTTGAGTTTCAATGAGGCGGTACCTGAATCGTGGTGTCGTGTCGTGTCGGTTTCTGTTCTGTTGCTGTTCGAGTTAGCTGGTAAGGTAGGTAGATGGTCGCGACGGCAGCCGAAGACTTTCGGAACAGCATGTCAGTATCCCATCAAGAGCATCTGCAGAGGAAGTGACGCGTTTCGCACATCAGCCACCCCGTCGTTGAACGAGCCCATTCAGGAGAGACAAAAGGGTGCAAGGAGAGCTTCCTGATCCGGTCAGTGTGCTTGGGGGAAGAGGGCAATGATACGTTATAATAGGTATGAAAAGATAGAAGAACAAGGGGGTTTACGGGTCTAAGCCACCGGCCGTTGCAAGATCCGGGAGAGAAACTCAAGCCGACGGGTTTGAAGGACGGAGCCCCCCAAGCCACCTGCAACGCTCTCTCGGCGGGATCTTGCAGATGATCGGTCTGGGTCTGGGTCTGGGTCGCGACTCGAATGGATCCCGTCATGGGGGTTGGATGGAAGTTTCCGGGTTTGTTTGTGGATGCGGAGTGGGATGGAGCATGCGGGCGGGAGTCGGTCTGTTCGGAGGCAACCCATGCAGCCATGGGGGGTGGTGCCGAAATGCCAAGGCTTGTGCGTTGGTTGTGACGCAAAACCATTAACGTCGCGACCCTCGCGGCATCGGTGCGGGAAGAGGGCGGCTGTCGGGAGTCGGGTGGCTTGGTTTTGCTGGATCCTTCCCGGTCTGTGGCCCAGGCTCTTGGGATTGCTTGGCGAGCTCGGCGATGGTGGGGTGACCGGGACGTGAGGAAACGAGCGATACAGGATTAGGTAACAGATGTGATCTGGGCAGCAGGGTGCAGCCATGGCGATCTTCAAGAGTCATTGGTGCTTAAATGGATATTGTGTAGTCTTCCATTCAAGCGTTCATCGGTATTGAGGTATTTGGTCTCGTCAGATGGTTCAAGTGCCTACCCGTCCGTTATCGCGTTGCTTGCACACTACCGGATACCTACTGTACGTTACCGCAGCATACACATCACACAGTGATTGGTACGCGGAAGTCGGGGGCTAGGGTTCAAGCGCGATAGCCCCACCGCCCCCGGGCTTGGCTCTTGCTCTAAGCCCCGCCAGCCTGCGTTAAGCGCGACCTGCCGGGCTTGCGAGTTGGAGTTTATTGTGGTTTCATTGGGTTTTCTGTCGAGCCCTTGGTCCACATTCACATTGTAATTATTTTTCGGCCAAGATACGATTGCTTGGATACCCCGAATGCTGCGAGAAGCAACCCAGCACCTAGCATCGGCAGTCCCGGACCCCGGGCTGTGGTGCGCTGCCATGGAGTACGACGACTGTCTAGGTAGGTAAAGTAAAGTCTTGACTGACTCACCCCAGACTGGCCGTTGAGCTGATGTCCCATTTGGGTGCCTGCACATATCCTCACCTTGCCTTAGCTTCCCGCCAGAGACATCGGTTGGACCCGTGCCCTTGGGTGTCTCAATCGACTGCCCTGGGCCCTGGCCCGATCTGCAGACGCGATGATCCACCCTGAACTACCCGAATTGGCAGAGTCGCAGCGAGGTGGCTGTGCGGGCAGAACAAATAAGGCCAGCCATTGGCCGAATAGGCGTCGTGGGCGCTGAGCCAAGACGAGCATGCAACGACCTGGCCCGAAAGTGGGCTCACGCCCAGGCGCGAGGTTCCCGCGAGGTCGGCTCATCAGTGGCTGCTGGTGCTGTGCCCCTCTTGAAACAGTGCCCAGTAGGGAGGGAGCTCCGCTTGGCTGCAGATAGCGACGGCCCCTGCAACCGGTATACATAGAGACAAGACCTTGGCTGTGGACCAGTGGACATATGGATGCATGTCGTCTTCGCACTCCTCCAGGGTTCCCTCACTTGGCTTCCAGACATCGTCCTCACTCTTAAAAAGCCATGGCCGAGTCTCACTGCTTCCACTGGCCGTCGTGGTCCAGCAGCACGCGGCCCTTGAACGTCATCACCTCGGCCTTGGTTGACTGGCGACCCCAACATCACCGGCCGCCCAGTCAGGCACTTGTTGTACCTGCCTACCACACCAGCTTAGACGACGCCATCAACAACAACAGCATGTCTGTAAACTCACTATCCCCGCCCACCTCCCCGTCGGCCACGAAGCCCCAGCATAGCTGTCTCGAGTGCAAGAGGCTCAAGCGGGCCTGTGACAAGAAACTCCCCTGCGGGAAATGCGCCCGGTAGGCCCCTTTCCTTCCCCGCCGTCTTTTTTTACTTTTTTT
>MU863639.1:276960-448324 GCA_033575675.1 Parathielavia hyrcaniae
TTCTTCTTTTTTGTTTCTTGTTGGCTAACCGTCTCCAGAGCAAACCGGACCTGCGAGTACAAGGACCCCTCAGATGATGGCCTGTTCAGCCCCATCTCGTCTGCCAGGGACATCCACTCCATGACCATCGGCACCCTCCTGGAGATCCACCACAACAAGCAGAAGGTCATGGACGCCGTCTCGCTGTACTTTGGCGGCGCCAACACCTGGTTCACCATCGTCGAGCGGGCCAGCTTCGAGGCCCACCTCGAGAGCACCTGGGACGACCTGTCGGCCGAGACGAGCGTCGTGGCGCTGTGCATGGCCCTCGTCGCCCAGCCGCCCAACCAGAAGCAGAGCAAGGGCATGAGCGACGCCACCTACACCTCGGTCAAGTCCGCCCTGAGCGCCGTCCAGAGCGAGCTCCCCATGTCGGTCCCGCTGCTGCAGGCCGAGCTACTCGTCGCCATGTACGAGTTCGCCCACTCGATGCCCCAGCAGGCCTACCTGTCCCTCGGCCGCTGCTTCCAGATGACGAGGGCGTTCGGCTGGCACAACGCCGCCTTTTGGTCGTCCGCCCAGGCCGCCGAGCCGGCCGTGTTGAGGCAGCTGAAGCTGTACTCGATCCTGTGGTGGGCCATTGTCTATGTCGACTGGTAAGCCACCCATCCCCCGGTTTCCCAGCTCAAGGAGCCATGGCACTAACCCGCCACGGACGCGCAGCCTCTTGAACATCGCCTACCAGAACCAGTCGTACCCGATGCACACGGCTGACCTCGCCCCCTTCTCCGTCATCCCCCGCCCGGAGGCCTTTGACCAGCACTTCCTCGCCAGCGTCCCGCTCCAGTTCGGCGCCGCCGCCGCCGCGGCCCCGAACCAGCAGGCGGCGCTCCAGGACCCCCACGGCGACGTCATCGACGGCATCGTCTTCCCCGAGGCCACCTCGGCCTGGTACCTCGGCCTCGTCCTGCAGCAGCTCTCCAACCCGACCCTGGTGCCGGACCTCGACTCCAAGGCGCTCTCGGAAAAGATCTGGCAGCACGCCCGCTGCACCGCGTCGGCGAGGTGGAGGGCCGGCGATCGGAATGCCGCTGTGGGCACGGATTTGATGTGAGTTCTTTTTTCTTTTTCTTCTTTTTTTGGCCATTTCCTTTCTACTTTCTTTTCTTTTCCCCCCCCCTCTTTCTCACAACGGCCCAAGTAAGCTAACGGAGCACCCCCAGCGCCCTCCTAAAGCTCAACCAACCGGCCCTCTTCGGCGGCCTCGGCGCCATGATCCCGTCGTGCGTCGTCGACAACCACCACCTCGACCTGACCCACGACGAGGCCGCGCGCGGCATCATCCGCACCGTCATCGACGTGATCCACGACAAGGCCGACGGCCTGGCCAAGTCCGGGGACCGCCTCCGCCGGGGCGCCATCGACCCCTGCTGGGCCTTTGCCATGTGCTACGCCGCGCTGCTGCTCGTCAGCCACGGCGACGGCGCGCTGCAGGACGCCGCCTGGCTCGACAAGGTGTGTGACCTGAGGGCGGCGCTGGATAAGGTGGCGCTGAGGTGGAAGATTGCTGGTGAGTTTTTATTCCTTATTCCTTCCCTTTTCCTTTGCTTGTTTGGTTGGTTGGTCGAATATGTCGAGTGGGACTGTTTTTTTTCTTTCTAGATATGGTAGTGCTGATTGTTGAACTCCAGAACGCTACTGCGAATCGGTCAAAATCGCCCTCGAGAATCGTCATAGCGCGTATAACTTATCGGCTTAACTTCGCTGGGGGACGGAGTCTAGCCGACGGCAACCACAGAGGTGGACCGGGTTTTTATTCCTTTCTATTTTTTTCTTGTTCTTCCCTTCCTTTTCCCTCTGTTTCTGTCTTCCCCTCCTTCTCTTCTTCTCACTCACTCTCTTTGGGATCCGGCGTTTGGCGGGCACGGATCATTGTTTGGGCGTTCGGATCTTTTTGGTGGATTTGAGATACCCTGCCTGTTCTTTAACAATCGTTCTTAATGGAATGATGGATGACGGATGACGGATGACGGGATAGACGACCTGCGACGGCGGACGCCAGCCTGGGTTGATGGACTAGACATGTTGGAGCAGCTTGGGCCGCAGGAGCTGTGTGATGGGACATTGGAAAAACTGCTCACTCTCATTTGTTTGCCGGAGGTCTTGGGTTTGAATATGGTTCGGATTCGGGTTCGGGGTGGCATGTCATCTTGGCAGTGGGATGGTGTTTCGTCTGGTTTTCTCTCCTTGGATATTCGAGAAGCTGTCAGCTTGCTGCTGCTCTTTCGCGGTCTGTCATCGAAAATAAGGCTGCAACTTACAAGGTCCCAAATTGCTCCGCCATCCGTGGTCAATCTTGCCAGCCATGTCTATGCCCCAGACCTCATTACCAGCCTCGACCGGAGGTACACCGCCCAAGCCTCTCCATGCATATAGGCATAATCACCACACTACAACAAGCATGAACAACAACAAGATGCGCCATGCAGTTTAGTCAGACTAGACATTACCAGTCCATCTATCTATCACATTCACTTTCTTTCCCCCACCAACCCACCCTTGCCGCCCAAGATCTGCTCCCTCCATCCATCTATTCCCCACCCACCCATGACTCCCCTTCCGAAACTCCGCGACGACAACATGCTTACAAAAAGGCTGGTATATCCTTCTCCCACCCCACCCAGAAATACAACATCCGGATGGCCTCCTCCCCTCCCTCCAACCCTTTCCCGACATTATCCCTCCTGCCCCAAACAAAGTCTACCATCTCCCAGCTGCGCTGCCCCATCATAAACGCCACTCAACCTTTTCCCACTCCCCTTCTTCCAGAAAAAAGGTTCGATCAAGATCGCAAAATGGTAAACCGGCGGGCAAACCCAGCGCTTCATGTCGAAAAACAAACCATCCCAATCATCCATGGCCTGCTTCTTTAGCGTTCGCGCTCAGCAACGAAGAGATCCTCCGCAGCAGACCTCTCCGGGGGTCTGACACAGATTCGTATCCAGCCACGCAAAATTGGGTAAAGCAGACCCCGTCCCGTAAGCGACCTCTACTTCGTCGACAACATTTCGAGCCCCGTGGCCCCCACGTCCGACGCAGCGGTTTCTCAACCCTGCTTCGGTATCATATTGTATTTGACGACCAGCTCTTCGATTTTGGGTATCAGTTCCGAGATGCGAAACGGTTTCGAGATGACGCCATCCTATTATTCAGTTGGTCAGCCATCCGTACGACAGTGACAAGTCTTGAAATCAAATAAAAAGAGGTCCATCAAATATCTGAAGAAAAAGAAAAAGATATAAGAAGGACCCATCAAATCTCTGGTGACAAAAGGAGAAAGGTTGAAGAAGGGCCCATTAAATCTCTAAGGGAGAAAAGAGGATAAAAACGACAACAACTCATCAAACCCTATACAAGAAAAGAGGCTCTTTGAATCTCCGGTGCAACAGAAAAAGCCAAAAAAGGGGAAAAAAGGGGAAAAAACCAGTATGGAAACAAGAGAAAAACAATACTGATAATGAATGAAAACTCACCACGCCCGCAGCCTTCGCATGCTCCACCTGCTCCGGCCGCGCATACGCCGTGACAGCGACAATGGGAATGTGCTGCGCGATGACCCCCTCCCGCTCCAGCCGCCGGATCTCGCGCGTGCAAGTGATGCCGTCCATGACGGGCATTTCGAGGTCCATCAGGATGACCGAGATGTTGTCCTTTGTCGCGCTTTCATCCTTTTCTTCTTTTTGGTTTTCACATTCTCCTTTCGCAAGGCTGGTGTTGTGGTTGTTGTGGTTGTTGTTGTTCTTGTTATTCTTGTTGCCGTCGTCGTTGTTGCCGTTATTCTTCTCGTTGCCGTCATGAGGGTTGTCGTTGTTGTTGTTGTCTGTCCCGGGATTGTCCTTCGGTGGAGCCTGCTCGTCGGAAGGGTAGTTTTGACGTTGGTGTTGGTGTTGGCGTTGGTGGTGGTCATCCCCAGCCGCGGCAGCGCTCTCGTTCCAGAAGCGGGAGCGGCGCAGCGCGGCCAGCGCCTCGCCGCCGTGGTTGGCTACCTGCGTGTTGCTGCCGGACAGGTGCAGCTGCCGCTGCAGGACCTTTTGGTTCACCAGGTTATCCTCGACGATCAAGACGTCGAGCTTGAGGGGCTCGGGCTTGGGCTCGGGCTTGGGTTTGGGGTTGGGCTGGAGGGATGATGATAATGATGATGATGACGGCTGTTGTGGCTGTGGCGGCTGCGGTGGTGGTGGTCGTGGTGATGGCTGGTCGCCGCACTCTGTTTTAGGCGTTGTGGGTCTGGATATAGACGCTAGCGCGGGCGGTGCGCTGAGGGAAGATGACAGGGCAGGTCGGGTGGGCTCTAATAACAGCGGCTTCGCCTCTGGGGAACTCGCTCGGGGGTGGTTGGATTTGCGGCCCTTGATGTAAAAGGCAAAGGTGCTCCCCAGCCCCTTCTCCGACTGGACCGCGATCTGCCCGCCCTGCAGCTCGGTCAGTGTCTTGCAGATGAACAAGCCCAGGCCGGAGCCCCCGTATTTGACGTGGGTCCTGGGGCTTGCTTGGCTGAAGCGCTGGAAGAGGATCCGCTTCTCGTCGTCGTCCAGCCCCGTGCCCGTGTCGGTGACAGCAAAGTGGAGGTTGATCTTGTCGCCGTCGGCCCAGTCGGCGTCGTTGGTGAAGTCGTCCTGGCCCGGTTGCCGCGGGGGGAGGTACGACAAGCCCTGCTCCACCTCGCCGCCGTCTCTGGAGGCGCCGATGCTGACCACGATGGAACGCGTCGGGCGGCCCTGCGTGAACTTGATGGCGTTGGTCATCAGGTTGATGAGGACCTGGCGGAGCCGCGACGGATCCAGCTTCACCCAGTCGACGTCCAAATCCCGGTACGACTGCTCGATGGTCAGCCGGCCGTCGATGCCGTGCGAGCCGAGTTCCGTCTCAAACATCTTGAGCACATCCCGAACCACCGAGATGGGCTCCACATCGACAGGCGTGACGAGCAGCAGGTTCGAGTCCAGCTTGGAGAGGGTCAAGATGTCGTCCACGATGCGCTTCTGGTGGTTGGCGCACAGCGAGATGATGTTGGCCGCCTCGATGCAGCTGTCGACTAGGGCGTCGAGAGCACCCGGGGGGTAGACCAAGGGGTCGGCCTGTCTGTGCCGGCTCAACCCGGACGAGATCTCGTCGGCACACTGCAGGATGGCGCTCAGGGGGTTCCGCATTTCGTGGCTGGTGATGTCGATGAAGTTCTCCTGCTGGCGCTTGAGCTCGACGGCCTCCTCGCGGCGCTGCTTCTGGAAGTCCTCGGCCCACTTCTGCTGCGAGATATCGGTGATGCAGCCAAAGATGCTCTTCAGGCCTCCCAGCTCATCCGTCTCCGGGTACGCGCTCATGAGCGCCCAGACGTCGACGCAGTGGCCGTCGATGAGCTCCCTCGAGCCCTTGAACCGGAACTCGTGCGTCACGGCCTTCTTCTCTTCAACGACGCGGCGCCAGGCAAGCTCTGTGGCGGGCCGGTCCTCGTCCCGGATGCTCTGCATCCAAGCGGCGAAGGTGCTCGCGCTCCTCTGGAGGCCAGATATGCGGTACCACATCTCGTTGCAGTAGTTGATGTGCCCGTTGCCGTCGGCGATGAACAGGCCGACGGGCCCAAACTCGGCCATTCTGGTGAAGCGGTATTCGCTCTCGACGGCCTCCTGGGTGCGCAGATGCAGCTGCAGCGAGAGCTCCTGGCGGTCCAGGGCGGCCAGCTTGGCCGCCTTCTGTCCGCGCCTGATCTCCTCTTCGAACAGCACCACCGACGCCAGCGAGGTGGCCAGCTGGCGGGAGAGGAGGTTGACAAACAGCTGGTAGTCGGCGTCGTACGGGCGCCGCGGGTTGATGCCCAAGACGATGAACCCGACGACGGCCTCGGAGGCCGTTGTGGGGTGCACGGGGAACACGACAAGGGTGCGGCACGGGTCTCCGTACCCCGTCCACGACACGCCCTTGAGCAGCTCGGTCGGCAGGGTGCCGTCTTCGGCGCTGAGGATGATGGGACTGGCCGAGTTGGCCAGCGACTCCCTCATGTACCGGGCAAAGCCCTCGTCGCTGTATCGCAGGTCGATGGAGCGGACGGCGCAGGGGTGGCCGTCGGCAACGCCAATGGAGGCTTGCAGCACGATCTGGGGCGGGTGGGAGAGGCTGCCCGAGCTCAGGGACGACACCTCGCTCTCGTTGTCTTCGCCGGCCGAGTAGATGAGGGCGAAGGGGGCATCCAGTTCATTGTACTCGAGGCCTTTTCGAAGCTGGGTCCAGAAGCTCTTGGTATCGCGGGCCTGTGACGTCTTGATGCCAATCTCGCGAAGCGTCAGCATCCGCCGCTCGGCGATTTTCCGCCGCGTATTTTCGAATGCGGGATTGTAGAGGGCCACGACGGTGCCATCGGCTCCCACCAAGGGGATGACGCCCCAGTTGAAGGAGGTCTCCTCGACGTAGCCGTGGCGCCAGATGAAGAGTGTGTCGTCGTTCTTCATGGTCGCATACCCGTTGTTCCACGCGGCCTCGAAGACGGGCTGGATTTCATCCCAGATCTCGGGCCAGGCATCCTGGTATCGTGATCCCATCAACCGAGGGTGTTTCTGCCCGGCAACTGTGATGTAGGCCTCGTTGTAGATGGCCACATGGTCCCAGCCCCAGTAGAGCGCCGCGGGATGCGGGCTGCCCATGATGAGCGTTGAGAGGATGCGCAGTTCCATCGGCCACAGCTCCACGGGCCCGAGCGAGGTGGCCGCCCAGTCTATTGACCGTGCGAACCTATGGTGCTCGGGCAGATTCGGGTCGTCGATGGGGATCCGCGTCCAGTCAAACGTTGTGCGCAGTGGAGAAGGCGAAAGAATGGCCAGATCGTTGAAGGAGCGGACGACGGTGTCGGCGACGGAACCGGTCCTGCTCCGGGGTTCCGAGTGGGAGCGAACGTGGGGCTGGGTCTGCAGGGTCGATTCGAAGTAGTCGCTCCGCTCTCTCGGCTCCCTCGGCGCCTCTACTTTGCGGCCGGTCCATATGTTGATGTCTGGGGCGGCCGCGGGCGAGTCCTGTGAGTCCAGCACTACCTGGACTGGGCTGGGCACCGCCGTCGGCGTGCCGGCCGCTGCTGCGCAAGCCGCTTGCGCAGTCTGGTGGGCGCGGATGATACGGAAGCGCTTCCGTAGGGTTGAGGAAGTCCACGAGAGTCCCGCGTACGTGGCAGACGAGCAACCGCCAGCCTCGGAGCCCGTCGTCTGGCGCATCAAGCTGACCGCCCATTCCTTGAAGTCGGCGAATTCGCGGCTCTGCGCCGGGTCCGAGTCGGCCGAGGTGGGCTGTAACGACCCCAGCAGTGCGGGCGAGGTCCTCAGGGCGACGTTTGCGTATACCAGATGGAGGGCCCTGGGGGTGAAATTGGCGGGGTCGTTGAGGTCGATGATGAAGGTCGCGCGATCGTCCTGCTCCAGCAGCTCGACCACTCCAATTCCCTGGAGCAGCTGGACAAGCGAGGGTTGGGGCCAGCCGTCGGGACTGCGCGAGACGCTGGACAGTTCGGTGGATGACCAGCTGAGCGGGGTTCCCGAGGACCTTGCCGGGCTGGTTGCCGTGACCTGGCCTTGTGGCAAGCGGAGAGTGGTGACTCCATCGGGCCGGTCGTGGTTGCTCATCATGGACGTCGCCGTATCGGGATTCGACGCGAGGCTGGCCAGGCGGTAGAGCTTTTGACTCGATGCGCTGGGGTAGAATAGCGGAGAGGCGCCCACACTTGGTTCGGCCGAAGTGTTCTCGTCCAGGGCCAGAAGTGAGAGACTTCCGGGGGACACGAGCCGGGGCTTCTTGGTGGGCGATCCGTGCAGGCGCGACTCGCTCTTATCGGTGGCTGAGGGTGAGTGCCTCTTGCCCGGGTGGCCTTCCGGCGGGCTTTCGGCAACCGGTTCGGGAGCGGCTTCGGTCTCGGGGGTGCGCTGGCCGGCCCTTAGGGTGTCTTCTGCTAGCGGGCGAGGCGGCAAGTCATGCTGATTGAGATTGAGCTCCGGAGGCCAGGGTTCCTCTCGAGTCGGGGTCGTCCTCCCAGGCTCGTCCTGCCGGTCAGTGCTGCGGCTGGCGCCGCTGGTGGAGCCGGGTGCAGGATGAGCGGCAGGCTGCGCGGGGTCGTCGACGGGAGATGTTCGAGGCGAAACCGAAGGGCGGAGCTGGGGGGATGAAGACGAAGGCTGCTGCTGCGGGTCTCGCGGCGTGAAACTCTCGTTGATGGACTCGGCTCCTTGTTGCAGAGTCATGCCCGCGAAGGAAAACGCAGCAGGACGGCCGGCGCGTCTCTTGGGACCTCCTCCGGGGGGGAACGGTGCCGGGGCGCTTTGCCTGTTTCCGACCTGCCGCAGCAGCTATGCCGCCGAATGGAGCAAGTGAGTGGCGGGCGGGTCTCGGCCAAGGTTAACCGCCACCAAAACCTGCTGCAAGACCACGACAACCTCACCGGATACAGCAGAGAACGGCAGCCCGTTCTCGGCAGGGAGCAGCGACTCGGGCACCAGACCGCACAGCCCAGCAGGCCATTGGCCAACGGTGATACCAAGACCAAAAAGCAAGCCCGACCTTGACCCTTCAGGCGGCGGCGGTGGATGTGGATGTTGATGTGAATGTGTTGAAAATGGCTTGAACAATGAACAACCACTATCCGCAGCTATTCCGAGTCGTCGCCCTGCTGTCGCGCCGTTCTTGCTGGGTGGAGGTCGCCGAGTTGGACTGTTGGAGACGTGAGGGAAGACCCGGGCGTTTTGCTCCGGGCACAGAAAAAACTGAAACAGTAGAAGCAACGACCTGGGTGGGTATCTTGAGGGCCGGCTGACGGGCACATTTACATGGAATCGAACAAAATCCCGTGGTTGCGGGGGAAAGCGTCCGGCCGATGGGCGACGGGCCCAGAGACGGCTTCTATAAGTCAATCCATGCAGGTAAAAACTGCACGGGGTGTTCTGGACGCTTGAAGAATCAAAATACTCTGATGATTGTGCCGGGGCGTGCCAGCAGTGAAAAGCCAGGAGGAAGCCCAGGGCAGCCTGCAGTTGGGCCGCACCACACGTGTACCGAGTCGAGTTCTGCCCTGGGTTCCCCTTGTTGCCCCCCTTTCGATGGGATCTGCCCTGCTAGCGAGGGGCGTCCTCTTGTTGGAGGTGAAGCTACTACTGCACACAGTGGTTAGCTCGCTGCACCACCTGCTGGTCTCTTCCGTCCTCCGCAACGGTAATGTTACTCTGCGCCGAGGGATGGAGCAGGTCGCAGTTTACGCGGGAGGATGAACACAGGTGCAGCAAAGTGGGCTGATCTGTGATCAGTGGTGATGGGAGGCCTTTTGGGGAGCGAAGGACGTCGACGCTGCTGGATGGCCCAGAACAGAAGGCGGCGAGCCCAACTTGAAGCACAGCATCCATGACCTGGCAGGGGTCGGCGGTCGATGAGGGTCTGGAGCGTCGGCTCTCAATTTTGACTCTTGTGCAGTGGTGCACCTGTGTGGTTCTCCGACGAGCGCCATCCCATGTCTCATCAAAGGTCCGGAGGGAGTGACTTGGCTCATGCTGAAAGTTTTGTCGACATCAGAATTCGGGTTCCAGCTTGTATTCGTAGAGTTGGTCGATTTCCTCTTCCAGGTCTCTCGGTCTCATTCCCCATATTGCAGGTTGCAGCTTGGATGTGAATGTCTTGTACGCCTCTTGCGGCTCCGAGGAGCGACATGTGAAGTGCGCACTCATCAACTGCAATCCAAATGGAATTCGAGGTTTTTTGACTGCAGCGAGGCGGGCGGCGGTCGGAACTGATGCGGGTGCGGAATCTGGCCAGGTGTTCTGGAACGGCCGGTCTCCAGGCCCACCGGCCGATCAAGAAAGCCAATCAGCGGTCGAAGCGCTGTGGCTGACCAAGGCGATTCCCATTCAGCTCGCGATGCCTAACTAAAATTTAGCGGCATTCCGTGATTCGCATTCCGGCCACAAACAGACGCGACAGCGCCGATCGCCCCATCAGCCAGCTCAACCCCGTGATCGTCCCTTTCTCCAGATTGTTTCATCACCGCAAGGCAGTGAACCACAGAAGATGGAGACTGCGGACTTTTGCCATCCGTGAAATGAAAATTCGATCTGGGAACGTTGCCGTGGCCCACCAGATCGAAATGTGGGCTGCGGAGGACATGGAAGTCCCTCCATTGTGCGTCTCCCCTACAGACGGGATAACGTTATCTGACACAGGCTGTTCGGCAATCGAGGCGGCTGGGCGGCCTCAAGGTAATGGGAGTTGAGAAACACAAAGTGAAACCTGGATGTTCTATGGAGTTTCTTCTCAAATAAAACAGCCCGCCGCCGAAGATGCACTTCATCGACGCTCCCAAAGTTTGCAAAACCACAATCCCACAATCCCCTGGCCCTTAGGTAAGCAGCGGGCCATCCCGAGCTCTTAGGATCTTGGCACCCCGCCGCTGGCCCACAGCTCAGGTTTCTTCCGTCGCTTTCCGCAGAGTGAACAACTTCGACTCTGGAATGGCGCCGGGGGACTGGTTAGGAGCCACCTCCTCTGTCCTTGTTACGCCGACGGACAAAATCAGCAGTTGACATAAGCAGAGCAAGCCAAGCACAGCAGCTGCCCTTCCGCAACGGCCCGGCGGTGGAGGGTGACACTGCCAGCTGCCAGACCAGCTCTGGCCGCCTGGCGGTCCATTCGCAGCTGGCCCCTCGAAATCCCCACCTGCGTGCCTCACGCGGATTGGACGGATGGGCGCTTGCGCGCTGCCGCAACCTCAGCGGTTCGGCACGCTCATTGGGCGTCCCGCTGTGATTGTCCTGCCACATGCATCTTCAGCCTGTCGGAATGGGGGATTGGGGGGTTGTTTGCCAGCCTCTGGCGGCAGCACGGGCGGCGACCTGGGAAGTTGCGGGCGGAAGAGATGCATGCAAGCTCTCAAATAATAAATCGCCCCCTCTCCCGCTTCCATTGATTCCGGGCTGCGAGCGACCGTAAACTCCAAAGGCGAATCATCGTCATTCCACTGTCCGCCGCCGACGGATAGCTGAGCAGGACTCACTCGGCACACAGATTGCGACACGGATTTCAATGTAAGCCGCCCTTCCGCGGCTTCCGACTCAGCGCGCGGACATCGATTGCCAAGGCGCGGCGCAACGCCCGCGGATTTAGTGAGGAAGAGACGAACCTCCGAGACGGCTGTGAACCAGCAGTCGAGGTACGAAAATGGCATACAGAATTCTGCGTCGGCCATGGAGGGCCAAGAAACCGCTGTACTGGGGCATGGTCCCAGAGCTGGCCGGCATCATCCCGCTGCTCGTCCTGTTCGGCCTCCAGCAGCCCGACGCCTACCGGTCTCTCTTCTGGCGCATCGGCGCTGAGAACCACCTCAACTCCAACCCCAACATGATCCTCTACGCCTATGCCAACCACGAGCCGCTGCCGCCCATCCCCTTTGTCTGGTCTCAGACGTGAGTGTCCCGGCCATCCCAACTCTCAATAAACCTGACTGACTGACTGACTGACGACTGGACCCAGATTAACAAACTACAATGTCGCCATCTCCATCGTCGCCCTCTTCATCCTCCTGGCCAAGATGATCGCCACCATCATGCAGGTCTTCTTCCCGATTCTGGGCACCGTCGTCGGCCTCTGCCTGACGGCCCTCTTCACCGTCAGCATCTACGGCCAGGCCGGCCCCGACTACGCCGACTCGCGGTACCCGAGCCCCGTCGCCTGGTACATCCGGTACGGCTGCAGCGTCGCCGAGCCCTACAACGCCGTCAAGAGCTGCATGATGGCCAAGGGCACCTTTGCCGCGACCGTGTACATGCTGTAAGCCGTGGCCCCCTCCTCGTTGGAATCCTACATGGCTGTGTTTTACTAACCGATTCTCTTTCTTCTAGGTCCGTCTACGTGGCCCAGTCGGCCTTTGCCATCTGGGCGATGCTCCCCAACAAGCAGCTCGACATGATGGACGACTCGGACGACGACGACAACGACGACGACTACCACCGCGGGCCCAGCAAGGACAAGGGCGTCGCCGTCGAGATGCAGCCCACCCCGCCCCACCCACAGGTCCCCTTCACCCCGCGCACCCAGGCCTTCCACGCGCTCGAGAGGAAACTGCCGTTCCGCGGGTAGGCGGGGGGAGGGGTGTGTGTTTGGTTTTTTAAAATCTGTTTTTTTTTGGTGGTAGATGGGGCATCGGAGAGCTGTGATTCAAGCACTGCTCTGCTGGTTGGGGCAGACGTACGTCGTCCGTCACCCTTGCAGGATTACTTTTGGTCGAGGTGGAAAATCTATCCACGGCGGGGGATGCCTTGTGTATTTCATCTCATCTCTCTCTCGCTCAATGGATGAGCGGGGGTTGCTTTCTTCGTGGATGGCCCCCACATTGCGGCTACGGAGTCAGGAGTTTGGAGGCTCAATTTTCGGTTTGACATGATAGTCTAAGGTACTAGTGCAGTGTAGTTGATACACTTCACTACCACTCGCCCGAGCCCAGCTGAGTTTTTCCACCTCCCATCCCATGGTACTGCGGTAACAACCGGATTCGTGACAACGGGACAAAACACCGTCAGTTTCTTCGATCGTTTCATCGCTCATCACATGCATGACAGCCGTCACCCGCAACCTCCCGAGTCCTCTATCCCGAGTCCTCTATCTCGAGTCCTCCATCCCTTGCCCGTCCGCCATCCCCCCTCTCTCCCCCAACAAAGACACCACACATCCATCCTCACCACAACCCACCCCTCTTCTTCCCCTCCCCTTGCCCCGAAGAAACTCCCACCTCCACGGCTCCGACAGCGCCGCCGTGGGCGGTGGGTCTTGATGGTGCCGTAGGAGCGGAGGTTGATCATCAAGAATGCGGGCGAGGCGGGTTCCTTCTGTTGGTACAAGACACAAAAAGGGCGGGGGAGGGGTTGGTTGACAAACGTAGTTTGACATGGCTTTCTTTCTGGGGATAGGGAGGAAGTAGGGGGAGTAAAGGGGAGTAAAGGGGTGGGGGTCATTGGCCCCTGAGCCGACGTCGAGTACAGGTCGGACTCGTTGCCGTATGTCCAGAGGAGCAGCTTCCCACTGTCCAGGGACTTGTTGCCAACGTGGGTGTACTGTGGTATGGTTTGGTTCCCTGGATGAGTCCAAATTTGTTCAGGAGGGGTTCTGAGTGTGTGTTTGTGTGCGAGTCTTTCCCTGCGTGGGTTAGAGAGGCGCTGGGGAGGTTCATCGAACATGAAAGGGACTTTAGCTACCTTACCTACCCGAGAAGTCGGGAAGCTCGAGAACTTGATGTAGCTCATTTGGCTATTGAAGACGTCGTTGCTGTCAACGGAGCTGGCGACCGTGTACTCAGCCCGAACCAGAATCGAACTAAATAGTATACATGGGAGGGCATACCTCTCTATGTTGGACAACGCTGACGGAGATGCCGGTGAAAAGATCTATACAAACGGGAAGAGTTGAGCCCCGAGTCATGATATACTTAAAGTCACAAACAGTAGAACCCTGGTCTCGTCCGCTCGCCATCGATTTCAAGCTGTGGCGGAATTACACATCAACTCCCTCCCCGGCCGCGGCGAGATAGTCCATCAATTGGCCATGATCTCAGCCAAATCTTTTAAAAGGTGCATGGCCAGCGGGTGAACGGTTCCCAGAACACGGCATCAGAGCAGCATCTGCTGACCCGACGTTGTAGCACGGGCATGCAGCGTCGGCTCCCGCACAGCCCAGGCGCGCGGCGAGCGGCCGGTACACATCCTTGTAGTTGGCCTACATGTACTGAGGAGATGGACATGGCAGGCCGGAAGAGAGCCGAGCAAGACGGCGATGGTAGCTTTTATTCGAGACGGACAGTGTCCAAACGAACCACTCGCATGAGCAGATTGCAACCAGCATGAGCAAGGCCCATGGCAGTGAGGTCATGGGAACTTGTGCTACGCAGGCAGCGCCAGGCCGTCCTCGAGAGTCGGACTGGTCTGCCCGAGGGAGACTCTAAGTCAATCAAAGCCGTTGCTGACATGTGGACACGGCTCAGGCTCGGGACCAGGCTGGAAGGGCCGGCTTCCGTGTTGCATTGATGGTCGGGGAAGGTTCTGCATTTGCATTTCATGTACACTTTCGTGTACGACGCTGGAGTGGTGTTGATGTCAGGGCACACTAAGAACAAACATTGGAAAAGAAGAGGATATCGATAAGGCAGGGCAGAAAAGTGCGTGGAGTACACAGTACGGTAGCCCAAATACTTGGGATTGGATTAATTGCGGGGTCTCACTTGCCGGAATGGTGAAAGAACGTACCTAATCCATACTTGAAACTTTGGGAAAACCCTGAGCATATTCCATCTACCTTACTGTTCGAGCTCAACTATCCAAGTCATTACTGCTTCCAAAGGGCGGCACGCCGGCGCCACTACGCCCGGTCCCCCGCTGCCGCCGCCGACGCGAGACGCGGTCGGGTGTCCCCACTTTTGCTCGCTGGATCGGCCGGGCCTCACCGTTTGCCGGCGATTGAGCCGCGGTTCATTGGCAGGAGCCGGTCTCACGACGTCATTCACAACCACGAACTCGAAGAAGTGAAGCATGGCAACAGCGACTTGGAGAGAACCCACTGTTGGCAGATCTGAGATGCCCTTCTGACCTCGAATCACTTTTGACAGCGACTTCTCACGACTTCTCCGGCCCTGCAAACAGCCTGGGCTTACATTCCCCGACCACTGGAATCCAGGCCGTTCTTGGCATATCCCCCTCGGGTCTCCGCACTGCCGGCCTCTCGCCTCGACTCGCGCCCCTCCATCGCAGCCCCGCCAGCCGCCAGCCGCGGCCCGTCGGGATGGCCTTGCTGCATAAGACTCTGCTGGCTACCCCGCGGACCACAGCAGCAGTCCGGTCGCAGTTCCGGCGGTCAGCACTGCCTGCCATCGTCAACTCTTGTTATTACTCGCGCTTCTCATCCACCATGGGTCCCAAGGTAACCAACCCACCGCAACCCTCCCCCATCACCGGGCATGCGAGCACCCGGGCGGCTACCTTGGCTCACACTGCCACCAGCTCCGAGACCCGTCCCTCTTCAAGCAGGATGTGTGCTACGTCAACGGCGAGTGGGTAAAGGCCAGGTCGGGCAAGACATTCGAGGTCCACGGTAAGTAAGCCTGAGCTCACAATGTGCCACTCTCATCGGCCCCCGGTGACGGCATCCTCACTCGCGCCCGTCTTCTAGACCCGGCCACCGGCCAGCTCATCGGCACATGTCCCGAGTTCGACGCCCACGACACCGAGAAGGCCATCGAAACCGCCGCCGTCGCCTTTGACGAGTTCCGCCACAAGACCGGGCGCGAGCGGTCCAAGCTGCTCCGGAAATGGTACGACCTCATGGTCGAGAACGCCGACGACCTGGCCGCCCTCATCACCTGGGAGAACGGCAAGCCGACGGCCGACGCCAAGGGCGAGGTGACGTACGCCGCCAACTTCTTTGAGTGGTTCAGCGAGGAGGCCCCGCGCATCTACGGCAACACCATCCCCTCGTCGGTGCCGGGCAACCGCGTGCTCACCCTCAAGGAGCCCGTCGGCGTCTGCGGCCTCATCACCCCCTGGAACTTCCCCGCCGCCATGATCACCCGCAAGGTCGGCCCGGCCCTCGCCGTTGGCTGCACCGTCGTGTGCAAGGCCCCCGGCGAGACCCCCTACACCCCGCTCGCCCTCGCCGAGCTCGCCCACCGCGCCGGCATCCCGCCCGGCGTCGTCAACGTCATCACGGCCCTGCACGCCACCCCCGAGGTAGGCCAGGTCCTCACCACGCACCCGACGGTGCGCAAGATTTCCTTCACGGGCTCGACCCCCGTCGGCAAGCTGCTCATGAAGCAGTGCTCGGGCACGCTCAAGAAGCTCTCGCTCGAGCTGGGCGGCAACGCGCCCTTCATCGTCTTCGACGACGCCGACGTCGACCTGGCCGTCGCCGGCGCGCTGGCCTCCAAGTTCCGCTCCTCGGGCCAGACGTGCGTGTGCGCCAACCGCCTCTACGTCCAGCGCGCCGTCTACGACGAGTTCGCCGCCAAGTTCGCCGCAAAAGTCCGCGACTTCACCGTCGGCAACGGCTTCCAACCGGGCGTCACCCACGGTCCCCTCATCCACGCCAGGGCCCTCGACAAGGTCGAGCAGCACGTGCGCGACGCCGAGGGCAAGGGCGCCACCGTCGTGCTCGGCGGCCGGCGCATGCCCGACCTGGGGCCCAACTTCTTCCAGCCCACGGTGCTGACGGGCGTGACGGCCGACATGGCCCTGGCCGCCGACGAGACGTTCGGCCCCGTCGCGGGCCTGTTCTGCTTCGACACCGAGGACGAGGTCGTCGCCATGGCCAACGCGACGCCCGTCGGGCTGGCCGGCTACTTCTTCTCGCGCGACGTCCACCGCGTCCACCGCGTCGCCGAGCACCTCGAGGTCGGCATGGTCGGGGTCAACACGGGCCTGATCTCGGACCCGGCCGCGCCGTTTGGCGGCGTCAAGGAGAGCGGGTTTGGGAGGGAGGGGTCGCTGTACGGGGTGGGGGAGTACATGGTTACCAAGATGGTTACATATGGGGGGATGGGCAAGCCGTTGCAGAGGTGAGGAGGCGTAGGGGGAGACAGATAGTGTGTGGGGGTAGGGGTGTGGCTGGGCGTCGTGTTGCTGGGTTTTTGGGATACTCGGGGTCTGCGAACTTCCTGTTGCAAGGCAATCACGAGCTTAGTCGTTGGTATGATGCTTCACGTTTACCCTTCCAACACCAAGCATTCCAATCCTCGCGATCAACCAACCGTGTGACTTCTAGCAGCAGCATCCCACAGCTCACATGGAAACATGCACGACTGAACCAACCTCCGCAATCACCAGATCCCACAATGCACCTCACTGCAACAACCCGTACCGTACCTGCCTTAGCCCCCGTCCTCCCGTCCGCCCCTCCGCATCAGCCCCATCCAGATCCAACAAAGGCCCAAATCTCGGGCCCCTTGACTGGGAACATGAAACAACCGCGCCATCTCAGCCAACCAACCATCCACCCGTCCATCCATCCATCCAACGACGAGGCATACCCACCCATCCGGACGGGAATGTATTGTACAGCCAAAGTACAGCTGAGCCTTACCTCAGCTGATGCGCACCTCACTGTATGGGTAGGGCGATGCGGCGCTGCGGCACGGAAAGGAGCGGGGAGGGGCTCATTCGCCACTCAGCTCCAGGCTACCTACCTACCTACCTCAAGCTACTGCAGGCACAACCGCCTCTCTTCTACATTGGTTCATCGGTTCGAACTTGCACAGCGCGGGACTAGAGCAGGGTTTTTGCTTGCTTCTTTGCGGCGTTGGGTGTTGGGGTGTCCGACTGCGAGGAAGTCAGATCCTCTGCAAGGAACAGCCGGGTATACGGGAGATCTGGAAGCACTGCGGAGATCGAGGTCAGGTACCATATCCTGTCCCTATTGCGCTGCCTAGACTACTGCGCTCCAAGGAGTGTTATAGTGGGAATCAGCATGCGCCAGCTGCATTACAAGGGGGCATCAAACCTGATGAGCTGAACGGCCAGCTCTCGTGAAATAGAATCTCAAAGACACCAAAAAGGCACACCGGTCACGAGATGACGGCACTTCTTGCATCCGTCATCCATCCCGTTATCCGCGGCTTACACCCTACGCCTTTTCCTGGCCACCAGCCACCAACAGCTGAGTGGAGTCGAGTGGAAGCCTGCATGCAAGTCAGCCCGCTGCATCCCGTGTCTGCAGCCATACACCAGGCCGCCCCTGAATAGGCGGGGGCTTTGCTATGCAATGTATGGGCGGGCGGCAACAGGGCCCCCGTTCTGGCCCGCTGCAAATGCAATGCAATCCCAGCGGGAGCCAAGGAGTGTGCATAGTGGAACGTTCGATGCCAGGACGTCCACTCAAGTCGACGCAGAACCGGATAGACAGCAAGTAGTAGGGATAGGATGCACATGAAGTACAATACCTGGGTTTGCTTCGGTCGTAGCAATGGTGATCCAACGTACGTTGTGTACGTACATACACGTCTCCTTCACTTCACCTCGCCCAAACAAAAACCACCCCATAGAGAGACCTGGTCCATGGCCCTCGTCAGTCAACATGTTGCTCCGTCCACCACTCCAGTATCAAGAACACCCTCTGTGCTCTGGACCGTACTCTCACAAATGCCCCCCCCCCCCAAACAACCCTCCAAGCAATGCGTGGCCAAAGCCCCAACAAAAAAAGACCGAAGGGGAAGAGCAACGAATGAATCCAGACACCGAAGAGAAAAAGAATGTGGTATCAGTAGAAACAACAAACCAACACCAAAAGTCAGGCCTTGCCTTTGCCGCCCCCTCTTGACCTCCCCAACCGAGCGCCCCCCTAATGCTGCCATGCCGGCCAGTGAACGCCCTGCCAAAAGGACCCAAGAATGATGGAAGAGAAAGAAAGAAGAGAAAGAAAGAAATATGTCCTCCTGCCCAATCCCAAAACACCAATGTGTATGTGTGACCGTCCCCGACCATGTCGCCTGCTTTGGCAAGACAAGAAGGTAAGTAGTGAAGAACAAAGAGCGAATCGAAGGCGAAATAGCACAAAAAGCCGCAGGAAGAACAGGACCAAACAGAAAAGACAGACGCGCGCCGGGGAAGAAAGGTTACAGTGATATTACCAGACCACACACAACCCAAAGCTCCAATCATCCATCCATCCATTCACCACCCATCCATCCATAACAGATCCAAACTCAACTCAAATCCACCCCCCAAGGACTCGCGAGACACTCACTCACTCATTCACTCCCTCCTCAATAAATAAAAATAAATAAAATCATAAAAACAACCCTCAAATCCTCCCCCCCTCCCGAAACCCAGCCCCCGACACATGCTCAGCATGCCACGTCAGAAAATCCCCCAGGTCATGACTGAGATTGAACCCCATCGGCACCATGTACTCGTTCCCCTCGACGTCGTGGCTCACCACCAGGTCCATCATGGGGCTCTGCGGCAGGCTCTGCACGCTGTCGAGGCTCGGCCGCCGGCTCTTTTCCGAGTCGATTGCTAGGCCGGCGTGGTTGCGGTTTCGGGTGGTGGTAGTGGTGTTGTTGCTGTTGTTGTTTTCTGGTTTTTCTCCCTGGGAGGGATGGAAGTGGTGGAAGGATGCTGATGATGAGGGCGGAGGGCCTTGGCCTTGTCCTTGACCGTACCCGTACCCGGACTGTAATTGTGAATGATGTTTGGGTGGTGGTGGTGTTGCTGTTGGTGTTGTCAGTCCGGGCGTAGCAGGTTGCTGCTGGCGGCCAAAGGTAGTGCTGCTCGCGCTGCGGCGGTGTCCTCGCGCATACCTGCCGCCTGGTTGAGACGACGATGGCGCAGTCGGGGGGAAGAAGCGGCCTGCGATTGAGTCGCTTGAGCCGAACGAGGCAGCCAGGTAGGGGCCGGGGTAGTGATTATCGACAACAACTTCGTTCGCCGGCGCGGGCGGGTCGATCCGCCTCATCATCACGTTGGTCCCGGGGCTGCTGCGGGCGCTTGTGCCGCCTCCCACAGTCCGCGGGCTGCTGTTCGGCGTGGGCGCGCTGGGGGACGGCGGGGTCAGGGCCGGCGTGCGCGGGAGGACGGGCGTCCACGGCTGCTGGAGGCCCGGTGGGGTGCGCGAGTTCGTGCTGTATTCGCCGCCGGGGCCGACGAGGAAGCCGGCGCCCTGGAAGCCGAAGCTCGCGAACCACGACGTCAGCTCCTCGAGCTCGTCGAGCTCGGCCTCGGAGGGGCGCGAGTAGTCGGTCGGCTCGCTGAAGAAGTCACCCGCGCCGCCGAGGATGGCCATCTGGAAGGCGGTCCAGTCGAGCGTGTCGTCGACGGCCGCCGCCAGCTTGCCGATGGGCAGGTCCGCCTTGGCCAACCGGATCGGGCCGTGTCGGAAGGCCGGCATGGTCAGCGTGTAAGGGGCGCTGTCGAGGAACACGTAATCGTCCGTGTTCACCTTGGCTGCGGAACTGGCCTGCGACGCGGCCGCGGCCGGCGAGAGGGTGGGCTCATCGGGGCCCGTCGTCGTGATTTCGGGTATGGTAGGGAGGGGCGGTAGCTGTCTGCTTGGCATGCGACGGTGCATGGGAGGTTTCATCGGCGGCGACACAGGTTTGGCCTCGGCCGGCTGGAGCTGGGGGGTCTGCTCATCTTCGACGGCCAGTATCGGCAGGGTCCCTTCGGTTGGCGAATCCGATCGCTGTAATGGCAGCGACAGTTGTTCTTCCGCCAGCCCTTCCGCTTGGCCCTGCCCATTTAACCCATCCCCTTCGCGGCTCACTTGGGTTACCGGCAGCAGCGGCGTTGGCGTCCTGCAGCCTTCCCGATTGACCTCGGCTCCCTGGTTCACGATAGATGCCCGAGGCGTCACCATGTCCTCCTCTGCCACTGCGTCGAGGGGCTCGTCGAGGCTCAGGGGCTCAATGGGCGTGGCGGGCGTGGCGGGTGTGCTCTTATTATCGACGTGTGTCACGCCCAGCTCGGGAGACCTCGTCCAGTGGGCTGCCCTACTCATCCGGATCTCGCGCAGGGTGCTCTCGGGGAGCATCTCGTCCACCTCAACCCGGTGAAAGATGCGAATGGTAAACAGGTCTTTGGCGCTCTCGGTCAACTGCCACATGGACGACTGTCTTGCCGGCGCCCGTGGCCGCACTCGCCGGGCCTTTTTGGACTTGGCCCGCTTTGGTCTCGAATTAGACGGGAGTCGGGCTTGGGCGGGCAACAAAGCGTCCTTTTTGTTCGGCGTCTTTGTTGGAGACTTGGCCGACTTGACGGAGCCCTGGCTGCGCCTCTGCGACTTCCTGCGCACCGGGGGGGACATGGCTGATGAGTTCCGGGGCTTGGGGAACTTGTCCAGCTCATTGTCAGATAGTTTTGCGTTGCTCAACGTCTGGCTTAGCTGAGATGCCTCGTCTGCCGGGGTGGTGGGCGTGAGAAGCTGGGTATCCGGGGGGCAGGCCGCATGGTTCCTTTCTACCGGCGTTTCTGTCGGTGGCGTCACCGTGATTGCTTCGGGAGACGTCGGCTGGCTGCTGGCGGCGGTCGCGGGGGTGGAGGGAACCGTGTCCGGCGAAGTCAGGGGTGTGTCCAAGACCATGTCGACCTGCTGGGGAGGAGATGCAGGCGGGGTTGGATGCGTGTGTTGCTGGAATGAGCGCGCCGACACTGGGCTCCGGCCTCGCGGATGTGGGTGGTCGTCAAAGTGTTGTTGTGGCAGGAGAAGGGGACTTCTTTGGGGACTCCTTTGCGGGCTTCTCTGGGGGCTCATCAAGGGGCTCATGAGGGGGCTCGCCAAAGGATACCTGTCGGGTCGGCGGGGAGGCGAGGAACGTGGGCTGGCGCCATTGTCCGTGCTGCACAAAGAAGTGGTCGACGACTGCGGCGTGTCCGGCAGCGGCGGAATGCAAATGATGCGGTGCAGGTCCTCGCTCCGGCGAACGTCGATGCTCGGCTTGGTCCGCTTCATCAGCCCCATTGGCGGTCTCCATGTCTTGATCTTGCTGAGCGTGTCCATGTCGGCGTCGTCGTCGTGGTAGAAGTACGAGCCCTCGTAGTCCTCCCGTCCATCGTGCTTCTTCTGCGGGCTCGGGATGAGCTTCCGGATGCTGAAGGTCGGCCGGGACAACATGCTGCTGTCGGGGGAGGGACTAGAAGAGGGAAGAAGGGGATGAGACGGGGGCAGGGGTGTAGCACATGGCATGCAAGCACCTATGAGAGGGTCCAAAGACAAGGTTGTGTCTCTGGTCACCGCATTGCTACTTTGCCCTACTGCCCAGTGAGGAGAGGAATGTGACGGCAAACCCAACAGACAGGTACACGGGGAGAGGGTAGGTAAGACCGGTAAGTACGGAGTAGAGACGGGAGGGCAGAGACGCCGGGAAGCGCAATGGCAGAGGCGCGGGCGATATGGGCTTTGCTGCAATATTAAACGGAGCGGCACATGGTGGTCTCGCAGCGTTGCATGCCAGTTCGTCCCCGCGATAATCACACCCGCCCAGGTCCGCCTCGTCCCCGCCTCTGGCTCCCGGCCCCCAGCGTGTACGCAACACTGTTACACGCCGAGTGTGGCGTTGATCATGACCAAACCTGCAAAGAATGTACATAGTAAGACCAGGGCCCTGGTTCTCGCCAAGAGGACGGGGGGCGGGCACACCCATATCGGTGCCGAGGGGAGAGCGAACGGCTCCCCCCGAACCCCCCTCACATCCTCGATTCCCGTCTTTATTTTTCGCAAATTTCCATTGAAGCAATTGAGCCCCAGCCGTTTGCGAGCCGTCGTTGGTCCCGGACGGTCCGTAAGTAATCGTACCGCAGAATAGGCGTGCCAAGCTGCGTCATGATACGACGAGCTGAACTGCGCTGATGTTCGGGCGACGAGCAAGCGCATGCGCTCTGCTGCCATGAATACCTTCTGCAGTACGAATAACGTTAAAGATAGATAACGGGCGACGGCCAGCCAGGGAGGAATTTTCGCAAGGAGATGGACGCGAAAACCTGATGGAGAAAGGCGCACTGATCCTGGGTTCTCCCGAGCCTGCGGAGTAAAGTGCCCCCCCCAACAAGTCCCGCTGAGATCGCACACTGCAGCATCCTGCGACGTGCCATTTGCAAGTCTGGCGCTGGATCGGCGCCCTGTTCCTCTTCAGCTCGCAGGCAACAGATTTCCTCTTCTCCAGCGCGCATGAAGAGGAGGCGTCTCCGGTGGAGAATGAAGCGGTCCCCCGCGGTGGTGTAGTTGGCGCTTGTTGACAAGCTAGCCTGACAACTTCGGGACGAGCCTCGAGCCGGCAACCAACTCAATGACCAGGGCAAGATGGGCCAACTGAGAGCCGTGGCACATGATGCTTCAGGTCCGGTGTTGTTGGCCCCGATGCTCACTGATGAATTGGGGTCCTCCAGACGCCGCTTCGGGCCAGGGATACTGCTTCATCTGGCATGGCGAGGGCACAGCTCCCCTGACGAACTGCAAGACAGGCAGCTGAATCACCAACATTAGCAACTCGGCTTGCAGGTCACTGCAGCTGATTTTGAAGAGATTGTCTTGCACGGCAAGGTCAGTTGGCGTTTGGAGTCAGAAAGGATCTCGATGATCATGATCAAGTTACCGAAGCGATCATTTGGACAGTGTTTCGGGGGGCTGCCCTGATGAGCTTCGGTTCCCGTCCTTGCAGGTTGCCGACTTGGAGGATTGGCTGTGGTTTTCAGATGAGAGCGGGCCGAGTGGCAGTTCTCTGCAAGAAATGCCCCGCACCAAGCACACAGTAAACTATGCGCGCCCGGGCACTGGCGTTAACTAACCCTGCTGCTTCGAGATCCGATCGGCCAGCCAGCCAGCTGCGAACGGGCCGCACTGTGCACAAGCCAAGCGGCGCACAAACCATTCGGCCCTGCCTCCCTTGCTGGTCTGCTGAGGCATCAGGCAACCAATTGACCAAACGGACGAGCGCCCAGGACATCCCGACAAGCAAACATGGACGATATTTCCATCAGAAAAGCTGTTGAAGTCCAATGGGTAGACCCCACATTGGATACCATATTTACACAGTACCCGTAGTTATCATCCCTCGGTTGGAGTCAAATTGAGTATTGGGCGAGGGCGGTGGCAGGAGCGTTTGTGTGCAACATCCCAAGAATCAAGAGCGGGGCCGTCTCGGTGTGAGCTGCCCGCCCTGCCTTCCTTCATCTCGACCACGCGGCATGCGGACCGGCCTCACCTCCAGCAAAACTCGCTTGGCTTTCATCAGTTTGTGAGAGCGGGTTTCTCGCCCACAACGCTATTTTAGCGCCCTGCGGGCCGGTGATTACACAGTACCTACCTACCAGGTTCAGTTGCTCAAAAGGGGAAAGACGGGAGCCGACCTAGCCGCCGACGTTGACGAGCTCGACATTGGCGAGGCCACGCGGATTCCCTCTCCGATAATCGCTCCGAGGATCGAGCTGAGGTGCGCTCCTTCGCGGGGTTTGCAGCTTTACATACTATGGCAGCTCACGAACTCAAGTACTCCAGGCAACGAGTTAAAATTCCAAGTTAGCATCGAATCGGCCATTGCCCGCCTCTTGGTGCAGCACACCATCTCGACTGCAACTGCCGCGATATTGCATGCAACGCAAGCGCCCCAGCCAACCAGAGCCGCAGTCCCCAGGGCAGCACCCGCACAAGCGCACGCTTCGCCACAACCAAGCAGCGATCATGGCGCCGTTGATCAGCACATGCCTGATCGGGAACAGCGTCCAAGACCAAAGCCGCGCAAAACCAAGCGTCTCGTTCCTGGTGAGCCTAGCTCGCCTAGCTCGCGCGGCCGCTGTGGCCCATGGCAGCCGCCCGACAGCGGCTCTCCAAAGTCCCGCTTATTAGGCATTTACTACTGCAGAGTATGATAAGCGATGTGGATTGTGGAAGGATTTGAAGGTCCACTCTTCAAGTCGACCACCAGCCATCGCACGTGGCGACTTGCGCGAGAACACCAATTCGCTAACACGGCAGTCCAAGGCTGCGGAGCCCTGCACGAGGACAACTTATCGGGACGTCGCGATGCCTTCATGCCCGGGTTCTCGGCCCTGGTCGAGCATCAAGGCGGGCTTGAATTTGACCGGCCAACTTTGGAAACTTCGGAGCCGAACCAAGAGGTGGACGTCGCCGTCCAGGTTGGAATACGCCTGGAACGAGATAGTTCGCGCTCCCTTAATGTTTCGGTGGCCTGTTCGGATCTGCAAAGAGTTCCCATATCTGGGCTTTTCTTCAGGAAAAGGGAAGCTCAAACACAAGCGTCGAGATAGGATCCGCTACTCGAAGGATTAAGGACCACTTGCTGTTACACAGCACACAGTATGTGGGCTTTCGTCACATCGAGTGGTGAGAAGGATCGCAGTACACAGTAAGAGCCATCACCATCGGAGTTCGAGACACACGTGCTGATAACGTTGAACCACAGATCCGCCCACCTCAGAGACTCTGATGAGCGAGAGCTCAAAGGCATTGCAAGCAAGTTCCGACGAGATCCTTTGATGCCGCGCCAATGGCGATGCTGTTTCAAACTCGGTACCTGGTGCTTCGCCACAGAAGTCAGGTCCACTATCCGGCCAGAAGGGTCAGGAACCGTCAACCCTCTGTTGGATCTATTCTGCGGCTCCTCTTCCTATCACAGACAATCCCATCGCTCTGGTTCTCAGCCCCATTGGCCCTCAATTATTTCCCGACCAACACGCCGGGCCCGAAACCTGCGGCCTCCTCCGTCCGACCTGCGACCTCGAACCCGCTGCAGCATCTCATCGGTGGCCCCAAAAACCACCGGCCTGACAGAACCGCCCGCACCCGCCTTCCCGCTCTCGCATACCCCAGCGTTGCCCTTCTGTCCGCCCGGTATAAGGCTGATTTTTGCTGCTATGTATAGAACCGAGCGCCCGCTACCGACCCGACTCTGACCGGCGAGGCATGGCCGTCCGACATGACACCGCCGCGACGGAGTGCCTCCAGTCACGTAACCGCCGTGAAACCAACTCTCCCGAGCCCAGCCGGGTTCGCTGACGTTGCCGTGACCGTGCCCGGCTGACTGTTATACTAGTTGAACATAGCCGCCATTCTCGGCCCGTCCATGTATGCCCATTGATTTCTCTCATGGGTCTGGTTGTCGCGCCCATCTCTCTGGCCGTTTGCAGAACCCTTCGCGATTCCTGACATGGCCGCCGCTGTTGGTGTTGGTCGAGGGTACTCACGACGCCGACGGCGGCGGCGGCGGCAGACTGTGAGCGACAAAAACATGAGGTCAAAGGATCTCGTTCGCCTTCCGCATGTCCCTCGTCGTGGCCGTCTTGAGGAACGATGACGCTGCGTGTGTTGGCGTGTGGACATATTTCTTTTCGAACGGGTCGGAGGCATGCTCGTCGTCGAGCTCGGGGCGCCAGCATCGGGACAAGGTGTCGAGCGTGGATCTTATCAGGCCGAGTGGCGAGCAAGTCCTGGCTGTTTGCCGCGCATCCCCTCCCTCTTGTTCAACGTCGAGGTAGACTTCGCGCGCCATTGTGTGGGATTTGGGGTCGAGGGAAGATGGTCGGGGGCAGACAGCGCCGAAATTACAAACAAGTGTTTTTGTTTTTTTTTTGTTTTTTTGGGGGGGGGGGCGAGTGCTCCAAGCTGACGCGGGACTTGCGCGGCTTCTCAGTGAATCTCACGTCAGGTATATATCGAGACGATCCATTCCGCCAGACGCGAGTGGGAAAGGGCTGCATTCCTGAGGCGGGCGTTGATATAATAAGCTGCCGCGGGAGGAGGGCACGATAACTTCCAGCCCATGCATCATATCATGTGCCGACTCCAGAGCCATCTGCACCGCTGCGGACCAAAGACACCATTACACTACCTTAGCTCTCCCCGTCCATCCACTCCCCCGCGCGATTGGTAGGGCAGCGCCGATGGGGACGGTACTAGGTACTCGGAGCCGCAACGCGGAGTTCCAGAACCCAGTGGCCAGACAGCTCCAGCTGCAATCTGACATGTGGCAGACTGCTTGCTTGCTGCAGTCCCAAACTACCGGGAATGCAGCAGAGCCTCCTCTATCACCCTGCGGCCGAGAGAAAGCGCGAAATCTGAGACAAAGAGATTTTTCTCCATTCCTGCTTTGCGTCCAGCCCTGCCTGCCTGCCAAACTCTCCATTTTGGATGGGTTCTAGACTGGTCCTTTTTTCTTGAAAACCAGTTTCCGCCGCCGCCGCCGCAAGGCTCGGCACATGCTGAGGTGCATCAGCAGGGCTACTTGAACGAATGGGGGTATGGACATGAAGCAGGATAGGCTGAGGTTCGGAGCTCTGCTGCGATGCGCTAAGTGCGTGCGTGGTCGTCCGCATGAGCTTTCAT
Source organism: Parathielavia hyrcaniae (assembly GCA_033575675.1). Classification (NCBI taxonomy): domain Eukaryota; kingdom Fungi; phylum Ascomycota; class Sordariomycetes; order Sordariales; family Chaetomiaceae; genus Parathielavia; species Parathielavia hyrcaniae. The sequence goes on from MU863639.1 coordinate 303,814, forward strand.
CCGGGTGACCGACCCGCGTCCCCAAGTTGTAGCCAGTGGCGGGGTGAGCTCGACGCCACAGCTGGGCGCGAGCCGGCTGAAGGAGGGGAGGGGAGGCGACGAAAGTCCTCGACGAACCAGTCGATCTGTGAGCGTCCCGTGGGAAAGCTACAGAGGAACGAGACTGGCTGGGCTGGATGCTTCTGTTTTCTTGCTTCTTGGCTTGTTACTCAACGAACGGTCGTGTTCTGCCACGTCTTCCTCCCGCGCCCACGTTCTTGTTCTGAGGGAACGGAGGAGGACGAGGCAAGGGATATCTTGAGGAGGGCAAGGCGACACTAAAAGGGAAGAAGTAGGAAGAGAGCTTGCCAAGCAAGACCGATTATCGGTAGTGTGTTCTTCGAACCAAAGCAGAACTTCCCTGGCTGGATCCAGTCATCATCAAGCCAGGCCTGCCGTGCTGCCAGTCATATACACACCTCCATCCCTGGCGTCGTCTCACACCCGCACTTGGCCCCAGTTGGCATGTTTTCTCGCCCTCTTGGGTCCTCATCATCAGCGGACCAACCACTGACTTCTTCCGCAGCCCTCCATTTCTACGGTAGTACATCGTTGCGGTACCCCACTGTTCAGTAGTCAGATCCGGAAAAGGGAAGGGCGGCTTGAGTTTGAGGTCTGGAATGCATGCGTGCATGCATGATGGGCGGCGCACTTGATGAAGAAGGCTGCATCGAGACTCTCGAGAACCGCATCTGGCAGCATGTTGGGCACACCTCGCTAGAGAGGGCTGTTGGGCCCATGGATGGGTGGCGTTGGGGGGGCAACTTGAACTTGCCGAGCTTTTCTGTCGAACTGAGCTTTGCTTAAGTATTGTCGAGACACACTCATGGTGGTGGACGAAGACAGCAAGATAAGATTCCCTGTGCGTGTTACGGCTTCTTTTGGGGCCACAAAGGTAAGTCTGATGGGAACGGACCGGCACGGCCGAAACGACTGAACCGAGACCGCCGACCCCAAGGTCCTTCACACGCCATCCCTTCCACTTCCTGTTGATTTCCATTCCTTCTTCGGTGATGCTTGCTCAGCCGTAGCCCAGCCTGGGTGCTTTGTTCAGTGGCGACCAGTGACATGGCGACGGTAGCGAGCAAGCTCTCGTGGTTGGGATCGGAGGGGTCTACCCCCTTTGCGGGCTTCCCGAGTGGAGGAGGCAACGAGTCTATTTGGGCACAGATTTCTCTGGTAATCCTGGTCCGGGCCGTCTTGAGTGAGTGGGAGATGTAAAGTCAGCAACTGAACTGAAGACAAACCGTCTCCCTGAACCTGATTGTTAACTCAACCCAACACTGGCGAGTGCGAATACTGCTGGAAGATGACGGAGAGAAGAACACAAACCAGCCATCACACCTTTAGGGCCAAGTCAAACAAACCAAGTATATCTTGACAGTAGCATCGACATTACCTCCGAGGACTGACTTCTTTACCACCCCTAGGCTCTTGGTATGAGACGGGAGAAGAAAGAGGAAAACGCAGAATCAAAATCCCAAAAGCTCACCGGCTAACCCTCTTCGCCGGTCGAAGAGAGGTAGCCGGCTACGAAACCCTCGGGAGGGTTTGCTTCGCGGGGGGCGGGGGGGGGGGGGGCGGTTGGCGTTTTTATGCCCCGGGGCTGGCTCGAACTGGCAAGCTCTCGATGCAGAGCACAGAGAGCTCGCCAGGACCGCAGCCCCGGGGGGACCACCGCCGTTGGCCGTTAGGCTACTGGCGGTGGTCGGTGAAAGTTGGTAAAACAGATGTTCTATATGAACCACCGGCTGGTGCTGACTGGGCGACACCCTAGGGACTGTTCGACTTGACGCCAAACACACGACAAGCGATGCTGACATCCTGAGGGACCCCTCCGTCAACGAGCACCAAGCAAGAGATCAAGAAGGCATAAGCGAACAGGTGGGTAACTACCGAGAGACGCAAGGTGCCATTCACTTCTCTAAACAACGCGTCGATTAATCACAAAGTAGTCACCCACCACAATCCCGCCATTATCACTGATGAAGACGGAGTAAGCCCCCGTCCCAATAAAACAGTCACATCTCCATCCCCCCCCCATCCTCCCCTCCCCTCTCCCCATCGCCACCCCCATCCTCCCCCTCCTCCTCCCCTTCGTCATCATCACACACAGCATACGGCACAAAGCGAAAGTCCAAAAAGCTCGGCCCCGACCCCTCCACCTCGACCATGAACTGCATACTCAGCACGCCCTGCCCGTCCCCGCGCAGGCTGACCTTGCTCGCAATGCGCATGGCCTCGCTGGCCGACTTGATCATGTCAAACTTGAAAGTCTGCACCCACCGCGTCGAGCCCTGCGAGACGGCAAACGTCTCGAGCAGGTCCCTGCCCTTCGCAAAATCGACGCTGCTCGAGCCCAGCGGGCCGCCCGAGCTGGTCAGGCGCAGGTACGGCTCGCGCCTCGCCGCGGCGAGCGTCAGCTTCTCGGGCTGCGTGGGCGCCAGCTCCGTCAGGGCGTCGAGCAGCCAGCGCGCCGACGTGATGATCTTGAACGACAGGTCCTCGACGTCAAAGGGTATGTCATCGGGCGCCTCGGGCACGTACGTCGTCAGGTTGCACGTCGTGCTCACGCCGGCCTCGTCGAGCACGATGCTGAGCGGCTCGCCCTCCTGCGCGTACGACAGCGAGCACGTGCCCGACATGCCCAGCGTGTGGTTGGAGAAGGCGTCGGAGCGGTAGTTGCGCAGGTTGCTGCGGTAGGGGTCGACGTCGGCTTTGGCCTGGCGCGCGGCGGCGTCGGCGGCGCCAAAGATTTGGAGGGTTTCGAGGAGGGCTGGGAGGGATATCTGGAACGTTGGGGGTCCGGGCCCGTCGTCGTCCTCGGCGTCCTCGGCCGAGGTTGCGGCCTGCGTGGGCGCTGCGGGGAGATTGGTGCTGTAGGTGGTGAAGAGGCTCTTGCTCCAGTGTGCGACCCCTTTGGAAGAAGTCAACATCCATTCCTTCGTTGGGCGGGTGGGGAGCAACTCACCCTGCATGACCCGGGCGTGGTCGGCCGCGAACCTGAGACCATTTTCTGTGATATCGACGTGCACCTTGTTTGTGAAATTGATGGCCTTGAGGAGCTGGTACAGCGGTCTCGTAGAGCTGGCTACCGCCCGGAAGAGAGGAGGAGCGGGAGCCGAGCCCTGGGTTTCCATGGCGGAGTAAAGTGAGGGAGGAGAGCGGCTGGGTTTGTGGAACGTGGGAAGCGTCAACGGAGTTTCTGCTTGTGCGCAAATCGACTTTGTTCTCAAGGACTTCTATGGTATTGTACAGACTCGGCGAGAGTTTCGGGTATCTTAGACGTAGACTCCGACCGCACAAAACATGTAAACCACGCCAAACCTGCAAGTTGTCTGTCAGATGCGCCCGAAGATGGGATGGTTACGCGGAGGGGCAGTGGAGTGGACGTACGCAAGAGCCAGAGACGCCGGGGCCGCAAGGACGGGCAGAGTCACAGCCGACCTGTCTACATAAACGACGGTTATTAGATGGGCAGCTAGGTCAACAGAAACCGAGAGAGATGCGCAGGGACCTACTCAGAGCAAATGCACCGCCCAGGGTAAAACCGAGAACCAGCAGGACGAAGGCGACGAGAAATTGACTGCCCTTGCCGACGGTGGGGACAAAGGGCGAGCCAGCTGCCGCCTGCCAGACCTCATGCAGTGACGAATCCATGTGCTGGGAGTTGAGATTTCCGTGAGACGGCGGGGTTGGAAGCACCTCAGACTGAGAGAACGACGCGAGTTGGTGATGTGGCCCGCAAGGGAAAGAAAATCGTCAATGAAATTGAACAGCTTTCGATTCAATCGGCTGGTGCTTGCCCACCGATTCTTGGCACGCACAGCGGACCCCTGCGCTGGCAACGCCAGGGCAGGCATTGGACCGCGATTTAACTAGGCTCATAAAATGCTGCATCAGCCTCAGTTGCCAGAAAAGGTTCGAAAGTAAAACTAGGTACTGGAAGGTATCTAACTGACTATTCTCACGTTCAAACAAGAGCTACTATATAGTTGTTGAATGCTGCCACAATATTTGGCCGGATGGCTGATCTTCTGTACGCGCAGGCCGCGGTCCAGCCTGCCCCCCAAAATCTTCCAGGTTGAATCTTGGAGAGAGCTTCAAGTCCATCAAGTGAGAGTTTGTTTGACGCTGTTGTAGTCCTACCAGTCTCGCCAGTCAACCTGTGAGCCACTGTTGCATCCACAGGTATAGGAATGAAAAGAGGAACGGATCGCCAATTGCACACAGTACCTCGGGTGATCTCAGGCCGCCAGACCTGATGACGATGTGACTCTTAAGCCCACCAAATCATCTTCAACACTCAAGGAACTCAGGAACAGCAATCACAACACAGCTATTCGTATAATGAAACCATCCATAGACGAACTCAACACGCGAGAGGTATATTATTAGCTATTAGAGAGTTTTGCTTGGGTCAGCCCTCCCTCGAAACCTCACCCTAGGTGGCGAGACCCGAGGACCAGAACACCCCCGTCCGATGATGATCCCCCCTCTTCCGCAACTACAGCACCACCCCTCAATCTGCAACCCAACCCCATTGATTTTTTTTTTTCATCCTCATTTTCTTCTTGTTAGCTCAGCTGGTCAGCCAACTTGCGCCAAACCAGCTCTGCCCGCCACCATCCCTTCTCATCAGTCAGACAGACCCAAAGCCAACCTAAACGACTGTGCCTTCTCCGTGCTGAGAGGGTAGGCGGGGTATACTCTGGGTATCAAAAACACCGAAAACAAGATAAACAGCAGCATGCGAGGTATGCGTAGGAAAAGCAAGAGAAAACATTGACAAGTGGTAGTGTGACGCGATTGCGAGACCGGTGCACATGTGTGTGCTGCGCCGGCTGTCTTGATGCAGCTCGCGCGCTGCCACAAGCTGTAAGGGTATCAGAGAACCAATCTTGACTTGGGTATCTCAAAATGCAGATCCGATCCCGACCAAACCCGAGGGTAAAGGTGAAAACGAGGGTGGGTAGGTGTGCCTCTCGTGGTGGCGTGCGTTGATGGGAGAATTCGCTCTAGGATTTTTTTCTTGCTCGTATTTCATCTCCCGTCCCATCCGTTGCTCATGGTCATGACAAGCTCAAAGGGCGCGCCGCGTCGCTTTCTAAGCGGCCGCAGCCACAGCCGGGGTGGCCGCGAGCGGCTTGGCAGGAGTCTCCTCCTCGGTGGCAGCAGCCGGAGCGGCAGGCGTGGCCTCAACCTCGGCGGGCTTGGCAGCCTCCTCGACGGCGGGCTCAGCGGCCTTGGCCTCGGTCTCGGCGGCGGGGACGGCAGGGACAGCAGGAGTCTCCTCGGCCTTCTCCTCTGCCTTCTCGGTCTTCTCGGCCTTACCCTTGCCCTGCGGTTTCACGTCAGTCTCACAAGACAACCTGCTAGATACAAGCTGGATTGTCACATACCTTGATAGTGGCGCGGATCTTGGAGAAAGCCGAGGGAGACTTGGGCTTGTCAGCCTCCTCGTCCGAAGTCGAGCCCTCCTTCTTCTTGCCAAAGGCAAACGGAAGGACGCTCTTGCGCTTCTCGCTCTTCTCCTCCTTCTTGGTCTCGCCGTTGGTGGCAGCGGCAGCAGCCTCAGTAGTATCGGCGGGGACAGCGGCGGGGGAGGCTGCAACCTCAGTAGACAGAGGCTCCGTGGTCTCGACAGCGGGGATCACGGGGGCGGTTTCGGCGACGGCCTCGGTGGTGTTGGCGGGGGTCTCCTTGGCGGGAGCCGCCTCGACAGGAGCGGCAGGCTTCTTCTTGCCGAAGGATAGGTTGCTGAAGATGCTTCAAGACTGTCAGCAAGTGGAAACACGTCCCAAGGGACAGCTAGACGCCTACCTGGTGCGCTTGACGTGGGCGGGGCGCTCAGTAGTATCCTTCTTCTCTTCCTCCTTCACCTCCTCGGCAGCGGGAGCAGCCTCAGTGGTGGCAGGCTCGGCGACGGCGGGAGCGGGCTCGGCAGCAGCCTCAGCAGCGGGAGCCTCGACGGCAGCGGCGGCAGGCGTCTCGGCAGCCGGGGTCTCCTCACCGGGCTTGGCTTCGGTGGCCTCGGCAGCCTTCTTCTCCTCCCTCTTGCCGAGGAGACCGCCAATGCCAAAGATGGAAGTGCGCTTGCGGCTGGCAGAGCGGCGCTTGGGCGCTTCCTTCTCAACCTTTTCCTCCTCCTTCTTGGGCTCCTCCGCGGCGGGCTCCGCAGCGGCAGGCTCCTCGGTGGCGGCGGCAGGCTCCTCGGTAGCAGGAGCAGCCTCAGCAGCGGCAGCCTCAGGGGCGGCAGCCTTCTCCTCCTTCTTGACAGCAGCGGGCTTCAGGCTCTCGAGGGTCTTCTTGTACGTCTCGGACTCAGTGACGGTAGCAGCAAGCTCCTTGGCCTCGGCAATCTTGGCCTTCAGCTGGGCAACCCAGTTGTCGCGCTCAGCCGGGGTGGCGGCCTTGAAGGTGTGCTTGTGGCCCTTGGCAGTGAAGTGGAACTTGTGGGTACCATCGACGGCAGGCTCCGAAGCATCGGCCTGGAATTTGAGTCAGTGCATGAACGACAATCAAATGGGGATTGCTGTGACTTACAAGGTGGACGGCGCCGGTGGGGGTAGCCTTGTCGCCCTTCTCGCTGTAGAAGAAGAGGCCCTTACCAGTCTCGGCGGCCCACGAGGTGACGTGGTGGGCGACGTCGGCGACCTTGTCGGCCTTGAACGAGGAGACGGACTTGAGATCGACGGGCTCAGCGCCGAACCAGAAGAGGTGCTTGGTGTACAAGAAGTTCCTACGGGTGGGATGTGATTAGCGCACGATCGTCAATCAAACCGACACGGTAACGGCGCGACTTACTTGGGGAAGTTGGCGCCCTGGCCCTTGTGCTCGAGGTGGCCCTCCTCAACGGGCTTGACCTCTTCCTCCTTCTTAGTCTCCTCGGCCGGAGCAGCAGCCTCGGCAGTCTCGGTGGCAGCCGCAGCAGCGGGAGCCTCCGTGGTAGTCGCGGGAGTGACTTCAACCGCAGGAGCAGCGGCCACAGCAGCAGCAGTCTCGGTGGTCTCGGCAACAGTCTCGGCGGGCTTGGTCTCGACGACGACGGGCTCGACGGCCGGAGTCTCCTTCGGCGCGTCGGCGGGCTTCTGTGTGTCGGCCATTGTGAAGATTATGGGTTGCTTGAAAAGCAGGGTATCTCAAGAAAATTTAGAAAATGGGTATCGGGTATCACTGAGAAGACAGCAAGAAAAAACAGGAGCCTGGAGGTTACCGATTATTATCACGGTGTGGCCTGCACTGCTTCTTTTGGAGGGGTATCGCAGAAAATCTCGGTGACGAGACGTGTTGGAGGGTGCAAGCGGAGGGAAGGGGAGAGAAAGAGGGAGAAGAACCTGCCGCGTGATGAACCACGGGGCTACTTATTTCGGACGAGGCAGGTCACGGTTTGTTGGTGGGTGGTTGCTCGAAAACGGCGCCGGCATGGCTCCTTGTTGGTGAATCCAGCCATGCTGCTTTCATTCCCGGCTTCTGACTGGCTGGATTTCCCCCTGGTGACCAAAACGGAAGCAGGACCCTCCACTGCCCGGCGGCAGCTGACGGAAGCTCCTATCAAGCGCCCTATCACTTGCCGCAGGAAGGTGCTGCCGTGGTCCCTGGGGGACAAAGGGGTGCGCAACGGCGTGCGACGACTGCAAAGAAAGCCGAGAAAACGAAATTGCATCCAGACCGTTTCTGCACAGGGATCCGAGCTCTAGGTTCCATTGCACGCGCTCATCTGCAGCCACCAGCAGCTCAGAAGCCCCACAGGTCCACAACAAAGGCTGCATTCAACAGTGGACTCCCGAGGAGGGTACCTGGGCTGCAAGTACCGGCATACCCTTTGATGAGGGAAATTGGCCCTGATGTCGCTTCACGTCGACTGTCTGGTTGGCAGCGGCTAACCAACAAGGTACTTGAGCCGCTCGTCACTGCAGTCAGCACTCCTCCTGTGTCTCGTCGATCTCATCAAACGCCAAAATCATGGCACCATGCGAGCACTGCTGGGCTGCATCGTCGCCATCTCTCTCTCCAACCTGCACAATGGTCTACCAGAATAGCAAGCACAGCTCCAGCTTTTGCCATCTCTCCCTACCGTACACAAGATGGGTGGTGAGGCGAAACAACACGGCAAAGTCATCGCGGCCGCTGGTCATGCAGGGTTGACGGGAGTGGACTCTCGTCAACCACTAACTACCGGGAATCCACCGCTCCACTTTCTTTAAATTTGGTTCAACATCAAATGGACCAGATCATTCGAGGCTCCGCCGTTTGCTCCCGTTCGCTTTCAGGTTGCCTTTGACGCTGCGATTTGATTCGGACGAGAACCCCGAGGATTGCCGCAAGCCTCTGAGACGACCAACAACAGGCTGCTCCTTCACAAAAGGCACCACAGCAGCTACTGTGTCTATGTCGCCGGCCCAGAGCAGCGCGTTCCTGCATCAGCTGTACGACTGCGTACCCGCCGTAGGTACCTTTTACCTATAGGGACAACTTTCTCGTCGCCCCGACCCCGAGCCGCGAAAAGGGATGCGCAATGTGCCGGTGCGCCTCACACTATCGGCAGCCCAACCGACCCCACCAGGGTACCTCCTTGACACCGGCATGATCCATGGCCTTCAACATCCGGCCATGTCCATACTTTCTTGTGTCTCTGAGTCGGCACCTTAAGCCCGAAGCTAAAAGATACAGCAGGCGACTGCCCTGGATGGAGGGCATCCTGAAGGACTGATTCTCAAGGGCACGGGCTGACTCTGTTGGTCTCATCAAAACGGTCCTGACCAACACTTTAAGACTCACCGCTCGTCTCCTTCGAACACAAGCGAAGTCTCTTTTTTCGATGGTTGCAACCATGGTGGGTCCGACAAGCATCCTCAGCCATCCGTCCTCACCCTAGCTCCCTGGCGCTGTCCGCTTCCGTTTTTGTCTACCACAGTACTGTGGTAGGTACTGTAGGTAGATATAAACTCCGGTAGTGAAAAGGCCATACCCACCCCGAGACTTCCAATCATTGACGGAAGTTCTGTTCTGCCTCTGCCCCCAATACCTATCGCTAGATAGTCCAGTTGTATTTCCGTGAGCCCACAACAATCATAGATGCCTCCGAGTTCAGGAGATAAGGCGGGAAGAAGCTAGCATTGTCTCGGGGACAAGTACGCTACCCCCCTTACAGTTAGCGCGATGCCATGGTGATCCAAATCTTCAACCGTTTCCACTTCCGACGGTGAAGCTTGAGCATCTTCTGCCCGCTCTTTCCTGTTTTCCGTTTCCGTGCTCACGTCGACCCTCAGGTGACCGTGGCGCAATGCTTGGAAGATGGCGACATTGAAGCTCGCCATGGAGTCTTCTGTCGTTCATGAGAGCGAACATTGCACTCAACTCTCTTCGGGCCTTGCTGGACATCTCGAAAGCTCTCCTCCCACCCGACCATTCTCAATTCACCTTCGAGCGCAGTCGCTGCCGATCACTTCCGATGGACCCCTCCTTCACGTCCCGGGACAGACAGCAAAGAACACTAAGTACACGGATCTTTAACCCCCTCAAGGCGTCCTTCATCATCGTGAACGCATACCACGCCATCTCTCCGTTGCATCACGAAGTGACACACAGGATGTGTGTGTGGGCAAGGCAAAGTCCACAGTCTCGATCGGCCGCTCCCGACGTCCACCTGACCGCTTCCGTCGACCGATTACGAAGGCTCTCGGCTCTCAACCGTCGAGTTCATGCACGTTCGCTGCAACCTACAAGGAAGTTCGACTGCCGAGCCGTTACAACGATACCACTTTGCTGGGTCACTGGTCACTGTCGTACAAATACACATCCAAGATGCTCCTGCAGGCCTGCAGGTGTGTTAGCTAAGTAAGTGAGTGGTGGTGATGGATGGGGAGGTTATCGCCTCTCCCCTCTCCTCTTTATACTGCAATGGAATCGCTTCGTTATTGTTGTTTTTTCTACCTAATCGCATTTTACTGCAATTCTAGTTATATTTTATCTGCTTCGCTTTGCTGCTCTCTCTGTCTGTCAACGTCTTTGCTCTGGCTTCTTCTCTATCGGGCTCCCGTCTCTCTGTTCAGCGACCGATAAGCCAAACTCGTCCTCATCAATCGGCCTCAGCAGCCTGCTTTGCTATGTACCGAGGCACGTTCCGGAAACAAACAGCATATGGCTGATCTGGGTCTCATCTGGACTTGGATTTCTGTGATGGAGGGTGAGGGGGCTGCACGATTCGCTCCGTTCGAGTCAGAAAGCGAGCACGCGACTCGTTTGTGTTGGTGTCCCCCTTTCCCCGCCGCCTGGCTCGTCCCGTCATTTTTGTATCACTCCGATACTTACAAGGATGCCCGTGGCATGCAACCGCTTGTCCAGTGCGGGGTGAAGACAGTACGAGTTGGCAAGCTTTATAGGGCGGGGGGGTTGCTCTGCTGCTATTGCTGCTTGCCACAGGCAGGCTGCGATATGCAACTTGCTTGTGAACGGGGGCTCATTGTCTGCTTTCACATGTTTGTTGATTTCCCACTTTCAAGATCTCGTCCTTTGGGCCCAGGTCAACTTAAGGGAATCGTGCTCTGATGTTTCTCGACCTGGCTCCTGTCCCTGTTCCGTTTTTCTTCCAGAGTCTTGCCCTGCAAGGCTATGCATGAACTACCGCTTGGCTGCCGCAAGGGATAAAGTCAATAGATTGGCTGAAAGGACCTCAAGTGAGGTGGTCTAGCCGTCGATTACTCGGTCCAGGGGGGTTGAGCTGGTTCTGGCCACAGACATTGGGCATGTGGCTAGGCCAGGTAGATGGTGAGAAGTCTCACCATCTTCCAGGTTGCTCTGGCTGTGGCTACCGTACCGAACGGTTGCTATCGCAACAGAGTCGTGATGGTCGTACCTGCCGGCCCAGGCAAAGTTGCCGGCTCAGGGGCAGCATGCCAAAGTCAACAGACCTCTCCTCAAGAGATGCTGGGCTGCCCCTGACAACCATCTGTCGGGCATGGAGGTTGTTTGGGCTGCTGCCAGCTCAGGGGTAATGCTGCATGCCAGCATCACTACTCTACATCCCTCCCTCCCTTGAATGGTATTGAACCTGGCGTTGTCGAGATGTTGTTGCCAGCTCAGGGGTAATGCCGGCAGCAGCCTGTCGTTGCCCCTGAACGATTTCTGTGACGGTTACGTAGTCGGGGCACTTGCTGTCGACTGGGCTCGTCGTTGGTCGTGTACCTCCTCGACGTCAACTGCTGTGAGCCGCGCCTAACTCGACCGTACCATGTTGGCCGCAGTTGGGCAGAGGTACCTATTGGCCAAGTATCTGTCTTCTTTTCTTTCTTCTCTTCTGTCTTCTCTTCTTTCCTCTCTTCTTTCCTCTCTTCTTTCTTCTCTTCGTTCTTCTATTCTTTCTTCTGTTCTTTCTTCTCTTCTTTCTTGTCTTCTTTCTCAAAGTTTGTTCCTGCTCCGGCCTTTCGTAGGCCGGCCGCCTTCATACTATTGTTGCTGTCCAGTCTGGCGGGATTGGGCACTGCGAGTTGAACCCAGGATGGACGTCCAGGGGTGTCTTATGCTATCTTTCTTTTCAGGGGCCTTCAACGTTGCCGTCACGTCCGACTTTAGTTCACGTTGGTGTCGTATTGTTGGCCAAGCAAATCAGTATCCGTTCATCCGACGCTGTTATCGTCTTTGCTATCGTCGGCCCATATTATCATCTGTGATGTTCCCAACCTCTCTTGTCGTCTTTAGTGTCGTCAGCCTTCTGTCCCTGGTTTCAGGTGAACGACGTCTTGATTTTCGGTTGACGGCTTCACCGGAATCACGGTGTCCTGATCCATTCTATCGAAGAACCACTGGGAATCGAACGAGCCCGCAGCATCATCGCCGCTTGTGCACTTTTCTTGAGAAGTTTGTACCTTGGCTTGCAATACATCGGCTACCTCGATCAGTCTCGCATGTCTTTCCCTCGCAAGCGTTTCTGAGCATTCATTCGACCCCGTGTTCTTGTTTCCATCTGGACCTTCTCGTACGCGGAGCCCTGGCCGCCCATGGCTATTGGCTAAGAATCAGGGAAGAAACTTTGGCAGGCCGTCAAGGGCCGTCAAGGTCCGCGGTAAAAACCATTGTTTTTGCGGGGCTCTGTTGGGTTGAAACCCGGAGTGTGAATATTGGAAACGGGGCGTTAAGGAAGGCAACGAGGATGGCAGTGTACGAGACTTCAGGACAGTGAGGAGGACTTGGCTGGTATGTGACCGTATCGACACAGACACACTGCGTGTCTATTATAAGGGATTAAGGGACCTGACGGGAGATGGACCTACTCGGGTTCAACATCTCGGCGTGTTGCAGTGCTAACCGCTCGCCAACATGTGCTCTCTGGGTAAGGTAAGGTACGTGTGGTTCATCTCGGCGTCCCCTTATGATGACATCGTCGCTTGCGAGGCTGGCAACAATAGGTTTCTCCGCTTCAGCAGTTAGGTTGCGAGCATGGAAACATGCCATTCTTGCTGGATTCGAGAATGCTTACTGTCGTTTACCAGGTTGTTCTTCCAAGGTTCGGTCTGAGCTCAGGCCTGAGCCCTCGCCTGGTATTTATTGAACCCTTGGGGCGCTGGTTCTTCCAACCTCCTCCTTTTCCCCAACTCTTCAACCCATCTTCACTTCTCCAACATCATTCTCTCATCACCGACTTCATCCTTCATCGCCTCTCTACCCTCTACTCTCTGCCACTCGGCAGACTTCAAGGTCTCCGAGCGAAAGAGTTCCTTGAAGCGTTCCCTGAAGCGTTGTCTGCAGCTTCTGGTACATTGCGATCACTGGCTTCTGCTTCGATTCGACGACTCAGCGGGCTCAATCGCTCAATCCCTAGCTCAAGGCGTGGTCTGTCTTGCCTCTTCGCGCGTTGCTACTCAGCTGCTCGTCGCTAGAAGAGTCGCGTAGTAAGTGGCTGGCTTTTGTTTTGATACCCCCGAGATCGTTCCCGATGCCCATTTTGCACTGCCCTCAAGCTTCATCCATGGCCTCGTGACAGAGCGTCGGAGCAAGGCCAAGATCATGTTCACTTTGGGTGGGGAGTCCGAGCACCTTCCGCCTGCTGTCTTGCCCTTTAAACCCCTCACAATCGCGCCTTCCCTCTTCCTAACATCTGCCATTCCAGCAGCCTTCCGCTCATCAGGTGGGTACTCGGGCATTGGCTGGTTTTGATTCAGTGTGATTTTCACGCTCAGTTCCTGAAGGAAACCCCTTGCTTTTCTGGAGCCCTTTTGCCCCCATCAAATTCAGATCCCCAGAAACCACCCTCAATACACTCAGCGATCTCTTCAAGATGGCACCCGAAAGACGAAAGGGCGCTGGAGCCCAAAATGTTGACTCGGATCTTGCTCAGAAGCCCCAGAAGCTACAAGCCTCTCGATCCGCAGCTCAAATTCAAGAGCCAAAGCAAAAATTTAGATCCAAGAACAAGCCCAAACCGACAACCAAAGAGTCTCTCACCGAGAGGACAGATTGCTGTCATCAGGTGAAGTCAAAAGCTATCAACAAGCCTCTCACGGAGCTGTCTGGGTCCGTGATCAAGACAACCCTGAGAATCAACAAGGGGGCCATCGAGACCGACGGTCAAGTGCAGTCTTCTGACAAAAAACCGATATCCAACATGCCTCGTCGTCGGAAGACCAACCAGGCTGCTTCGGGGCCCAAGCCAAACGTCCAGTTGAAGCTCCCCCAGGGGTATACTCCCAAGAACAACCAGGCCAAGAACGGCCAGCAGGCTAAGCATGGCCAGCAGAAGAAGAAAGTCTCCGAGGATATGAACCAGGTATGTCTTCCGCTTTAACCACCCGTTCTCAACGCTCACTCTTGTGTCGCAGACCTCACCCTCAAACTCCAAGGTGGTGTTGCCCTGGAAACTGAACAAAAATTATGTAAGTTGCCGGGTTGCCTCTTTGGACGACCTTATGGCCCCGGTTTGTGTGCTTTGTCTTCACCAGCTGACTTCTTTCGAAGCCCCAACCTGTGAAGCAGTACCATTTCGACTATGAGCGAACCTGGCGCTCACTGTCAGGCAAGGACGTTGAGCAGGAGATGCTTAAGCAGTTTGAGCGGTTTGAAGTGTCGCAGCTTCGCCGGCCCGGGGACGACTGGACCCCGGAGCAGCGGAAGGAAACGCACGACCAGTATTGGAAGGCCGGCAAGCCTGAATTGTACAGGACCAGACTGACAGTCATGGAGAAGAACAAGGGCTCACCCAAGCTCTTCATTGCCGTGAGTTCTCTTCAAGATTCTGGACATCCCGGAACCCAGCAATTATCTGACACCGACGCTGACACTGTCCCAGAACCCAATGGTCGATGCTAGCACCATGAATCTCGACAACAACAATGCTACTCTGATCAAGGTCCTGGCCGTGGTCGAGCTTGGCAAAATGATCCTTGATCACGTTAAGCCCAGCATCCGTGATCTTACTGCGCTGGCCGCGTCTTGCAAGAGCGCCGCTGCCTGCGTGACTCAGGCCTGTGTACGTTGTGCCCGCGCTTCTTCCACCCTCCCCCTATTCCCCTCTCATAGTTTTCCCCATCGCCATCGGGACAACCAAGGCTGACATGCTTGCACAGGAATTCTGGGATTTCACCAAAGGTGAATTTTCAACCGACGAGTTCGTTGACAAAAGGGACGAGAGGGGCCGTCTCGTCCAGGGAGGTGGTGTTCGCTCCGACATCCTGGTAATCAGCCCGATCTCCGACAGGCCAGAGGCCTTTGGAAACCCCTACACGGCCGACTTTACGAACTTGATTTCGCTTTGTACGTATCTTCCCCTCACGCTGATCAAGCCGTCATACTGATTGAGATGAACAGTCGGCGCTTTCACCGAGGTCCCTGCCACCTTTCGGTCCATCGTCCTCGACCAGATCCCCTTTCTGGACGTGCCCCTCTTTGAGTTGATGGTCAACACGATGCCAAACTTGGAATCCGTCACAATCACGCGGTGCGTGATGCTCAACGTCACCATGCTCAAGCCTCTGTTGGATACGATCAAGCGCCACCCCCGCCGCTCGACAAGCACCAATGCCATCATGGACAAGGGCAAGGGCAAGGTCGCTGACGCTATATTCCGCAACCAGAATGGGCAGTGGGACGATACACCCGCACAAGTGAAGCCCAAGAAAGTCGAGTACATCAAGCTCGACTTCTTTCCCGTCTTCTTCCATGGGCCCACCTCGTTCGAACGCTTGGGCTCGTATGGTATCACCTACAATGAGCCGACATTCCACACTCCCAAGGCCGTATTCTGCCTGATCATCCGATGTTGGAGCCTTGCAAATCAGGTGGGCATGGACTTGTTGAGCGACGGCTCATCATTCTGGAGCTTTGTGCGGCAGTTGCCTGGCCCAGATGCGCTCTGGGCCCTGAAGGCTAGGGAAGCCCTGCTCACTCTCGAATACGATCTCGACCCGAAGCGTCTCAACGTCGATGGCAAAACGTTTTCTGGCGCCCAAATGAAGTTCGCCAGCGACCTCGCGGCCGCACTGACGGGCGACAATCAGCCGCAACTCAAGGCCCCGGACGGCATGTCCCGATACATGAGCTCAGCACAGCTGCCGACCCGTGAGAACTTGATGAATTCGTTAAAGTGCAACAACTGCGACGTGCCGACGAATTACATCAAGGCCCTCTTCCCGCTCCGGGAAGGGACCTGCTGGGGCTGCAAGATGACACTCTATGTCAACGAAATGGAGGACAGCCACCTCCGGCTCTGGCAAGAGAGTGCTGTGCGGAATTGGTGCCGCGGTCTCGACTCGCACCGGCATGATCTCCATGCTCTGCTTCGAACCGGGGAAGATTCTCTCCGCGCCGCCCTGGACGATGTCGCGGGTGCAGACTGGATCTGGCGGTATTATCTCAACCTCCCGGCCAAAACGAAGCCGCAGCCCGTGAAGCAGCAGGCCACTCAGCCTGTTAAGAGGGAACCGGCACAGCCAGCCACTCGGCCTGTCATTAGTGAACCGGCACAGAAAGCCACTCAGCCTGTCAAGAGGGGACAGGCGAAGGCCAAAGCGAGCTCATCTGGCGTGCTGTCCGCACGGGGGAACGGACCGAAGATTCCCCAGACGAGCTCTTACGCTTCGGCGGCCTCCAAGGGGCTGCCTACCCCGGCGCACACGCCGAAAGCCAATCTGCTGCCGGCCAACGCCTGGCAGCCCTCTGAGCCGGACTCCTGGCAGCCCCCTGAGCCGGAACCCTGGGTCGTTGAGCAAGGACCCTGGGTCAGTGAGCCGAATGCTGAGGACTGTGACACTGAAGGGGCTCCCGAGTGGTTTGCACCGCCTCCTCCCCGGGGCTTCGATGCGTTCCGTGCCGGAATGGCTCGCTGGCGCTGGAGCCACAGCCCAGCCACCGAGCCTTTCGACTACCGCAAAGGCGGCCCTCAGCGTGTAGATCCCTGCCGGTCGCCCGTCTTACCTTCGGAGTGGGTTGACAAAGACTTCGGTGGGGAGGACATGAGGAACTTCAATCGGCGCTGGGAGTGGACTTCGACCAGCGATGAGATCTTCCTCGACGCTCTTGGCTGGAACCGGCCTCGGAATGCCCAGAGGGTTCTCGAGAGCGCTCGCAGGGACGAGTACATGCGCGGGAGGATCCGGGATATTGAGCGGCAGGCTCAGAACAAGGCCGACAGGGACGTCCACCGATGGCACCATCCCAAGGTTGAGGACTCTATCATCTCCCTGGGCACCCCGGGCCAGATGCCCTTCAACCTGGACCACCCTATCCCCGACCCTCATCTGCATGCGCAGAAGTACAAGGCCGCGCTGGACAAGTACGAGTTCCAGCGGAGCAAGTATTGCCACAGCAGGTCCGGCTGGTAGTTGCCCACACGGGCAGTACACTTTCTGCGGGTTGGCCGGACACGCAGATCGACACTGGTGCACGCCTTCTCCGAGCGGCATCTCGGGATGACACTTTGGCTCATTAGACATAGTTCGGCCATGACTTGGTTCGGCTTTTCTTTCGGACCTTGCTGAGGGGCTACACATGGACTCGACCTTCCGGCTAGTCAGTCATCGCCTGGCCCGCTAGACTGACAACATTGGTAGGGAGACACATTCGCCTTTCTCTTCAGCTTGCTGAGCTGGCTCGACCATTGACACGAGCAATGGAACTCTGACCGAGTCAGCACGCTCCTCGGAAGTCGGACTGCGGTACTCTCGACAGCCAGAATGATCTTCCCTTGCGACTTCTTATTCATTTTCACGACGTTCGGCACTCCCCGGATTGGATCTTACTTCCTCTCCACCTGCAAAAACAGCACGCCTTTCTTGCGACAGCACTGCTCTCGGTTGATCTTTCAGCCGCCTCCCTGCCCTTTTGCCAGGGCCTTGGGAGGAAAGGAGATGCTTCCAGATGGATTGAGCGGCATGCTTGCGAGGGAAGAACAAGATCCTTCTCTGTCTCCATGGGTGCTTTTCGTTTTCAAGCTCGATTCCTTTTTTCTTTTGATTTCCTTCTTCTTGTCTTTCGCATTCCAACAGACAAACCAGGACAGTCGGCAGTCGGCATAGGATGGGCACGGGATGGGATGGGCTACCTTAGGCGTTTGATGTTCGCCTGAGCGGCCTGACCCGACCCGAACCCGACTCCAACCCGTCTCAGCCTGCCCGGTCTGGTCTTGGCTATGACAGCAATCGGCACATTTTTCTTAACTATGGAACAAGCGGAACCGAGAAGACAGCGGCATCTATCACAGTACATCCTTGGCATTGGCAACGGCGAGCAACCAGCCTAACCAACAATCTCATCCCGGCGTTTTGAGGCGAGGGTTGCCCGACAGGGCATAAATTGACGTGGCGTGGCGTGGCTTGGGATAGATTGGCATTCTCCCCGTAAGGATGGATAGCAGAGCAGAGGAAGGAGAGGAAGTTGGGGATGGGCACACACACACAAAGTTGACGGTAGAGTTGGGAAGTGAAGCGGGATTGGGGATACAGATTGGTTGTGCTTGGGAGCTGGGGGATGGATTATAGGGAGGAGAGAGCGGCGGTGAGGTGGATGGATGGATGGGATGCCTTGCCTGGGATCGGACAGCCGCCCGTATCTTTTTTGCTTTGCTTTTTGCGCTGATATTTTTTCCTATATCGGTCAATCACATCACATCACATACGATACTACTTTGGTGATGTGGTGGTTCGCGTGTGGATGTGTCTCCTTTGGGTTGGACGCCGGAGGAGGAACTGGATGGCTGACAGGGAGCACAAAGGTTCGGCGTGAGACTTCCAACTGGGGAGTTTGCCGTTGACAGACTGCAGACTCTGAAGACAGTGGTTCACAATTCCCAGCACTCGGATGGTTCCTTTGACAGGACGTACGCCGCATTGCGCAGGTTGCAGGGGAGGTTCAACCACACCATTGGGGCTCAGTGGCACAAAGTGGGTAGGTGTGAGGCTCAGGTTGGCATGCAGGCGTTCAATCACTGAGCGGCGTTACCGTAGACGGCCACGATGATGGGCAAGCAGGTGGCCAGCAACAACAGGCCATGGACTGCAGTCTGGATCTTGCGTACTATGCAACACATGCAGGGGCGTGTTGGGCTCACCCAAGGATGGTGCTCCATGCTCCCTGACGCAGTCATCATCTGCCAATACATTCCGGACTCATGTGTCTGGATCAATGTCTTTCTCTGGCGTACACTATTCCCACATTCTTTCACATGTTTCTACTACATCCATCTCTCTTAACCCCCCTTTCCCTCCATCTACCCATCCTTCACCCCCCGCTCCGGCCCCTCGACGCCCACACCCTTACTCCCACCAGCGCCCGCAGCAGTTGAAGCCAAGCCAACGACATTCCTCAGCGTCCCAAAACTCAAACAATCCCCAATCCTCCTCGTCCCGCTAAACAACATGACCAGCCTCTCGACACCACACCCCCACCCGCCCGTAGGCGGCAGCCCGGACGCGAGCGCATGGACATAGCCCTCGTCAATGACCAGCTCACTCTCACACTCACTCTCATCAACACCAACATCAACACCCCCCGCCTCCCTTCTGACCCTGACAGCAGCCTGCTCCACAAACTTGCGCCGCTGCTCGTAGGGATCGTTTTCCTCCTCGTACATGTTGGCCAGCTCGCGGCCCCCCATGAACAGCTCGGTCCGGGCCGAGACCTGCTGGCCTGTCCTGGGGCAGGTGAAGGACTTGGCGAGCGGCGACATGCAGACCGGGTGGTGGGTTATGAAGAGCGGGGCGGTGGCTGAGAGGGGCTCGATGTAGCTGGCCGCGAGGCGGTCGAGGAGCTGGGGGAGCGAGGTTGGAGGCGGGATGTTTCTGTCGTTGTCGTTGTTGTCGAGCGGGATGTTGTGGGTTTTGAGTAGGGTCAGAAGGTCTTGGAGGGCGGTGGGGGAGGTGAGGTCTGGTAGAGTGAAGCCGAGGGCGGATTCGAGGGCGGGGATGAACTCGGCTTGCTGGAAGGGGGATTGAAAGGCGGCGAGGTCGATGGGTGGGAGAGAGGTGAGTTTGGTGGCGATGAGGGATTGGCAGTGGGCGGCTGCGCCGCGGATGAGGTTTTCGGTGAGGGAGATGAGGTCGGCGAGGTTGGCGTAGGCGTGGTAGAACTCGCAGATGGTGAATTCCGGGTTGTGGGTTTGGTCGATGCCCTCGTTGCGGAAGGCCGGGCCGAGCTCAAAGACGCGGTCTACGCCGCCCACCACGAGGCGTTTGAGCCACAACTCCGGGGCGATTCGGAGGGAGAGGTCCTTGGAGACGGTCTTGGCAGAAACGGTGAAGGGGCGGGCGTTGGCGCCGCCGGCGTCTGCGGCGAGGATGGGCGTCTGAAACTCGAGGAAAGCCCGGTCGTGAAGGAAATCGCGCAGGTACCGGATGATGGAGGACCGCAGGCGCAGGATGTCTGTGGTCCGCTGATTCACGAGCATGTCGAGGTGGGGATGCTGTGTCCGTGATTCCTCGTCGACCAGCTTGGTCGGCAGCGGCACGATGCTGGGAGTCAGCACCTCTGGGAGGTGGGTGGCCTGGATGGTGAGCTCGCCGGCCGGTGTCCGGGTTGCCCGACCCCTGATGGCTATGATGTCGCCCCGGTTGAGCAACCGAGCAAGATCCTTGAGGGTCTGGATGGTGGTGCCGTCCGAGAGCCGGCCAAAGTTGCAGATGCCCTGGACGCACTCGAACTCGGCCTTCAGGTCTAGGAAGACGAGCTTGTTGCCGGCGCGGCGGACCGACTCGACGCGGCCGTGAAGGGTCACCTCCTCGTCGGCCACGGCGCCAAGTTCGATATCGGCGTACTTGGCGCGGAAATCGGGGATGCGCATGGGCGGGCCATTGTGGCGGAGGCGGGGGTACTTGAGGGCGTTAGCCTGCTCCAGCTCCTGCTGCCGGGCCAGGTGGAAGAAGCGCAGGTAGGCCGGGTTTGGCGGTGCCGCGGGCTTCCAGAGGTACGGGCGCAGGAACTGGAGACTCGGAGTCGGCCTCATTTCATCGTCTGGTTGAGGTCAGCATGTGTCTCACGCTTGATGGCCGAGAGATAGGCGAGGAGCAAAGAGCAAGAAAAGTCAGAATATTGGCAGTGTGATCATACGCGCAAGCGCGTCAGTCGCAACGGTTCTTGTATATTGCAGTTCATCATACAAGCTAGTGAACAATGACAAGATGAATACTGGATAGTTTTACTTACAATTCGGTATTTGGTGATGAGCTTTGGTGTCTTGTCCCAGCTCACACGGCAGCTGCTCACCAGCTCGAATGGAGTTTTGAGACTTTTGAGGGCAACTTTGAACTTTCTGACCGGGTTGAACTCAGCACCACTCAGTGCCCGTCTTGGCATCTACATTATCCCGAAGATCATCCGGCTTTGCTTGGCATGCCGAGCAAAACTGCCCGATAGCAGGGAGCAGGTCAAATCCGCATCTCGACAGGCCGATAACGAACCACATTGAAAACGACCGAACTGTGCAGTCACCTTCAAGCTCCCACCCTTCAGAACAACCACCCAGATTCTGATCTCCAACGCCAGACAGACTCCCAAGACACAACCAAACCTCTATCTCACTCGAAAACCCCCCCCCCAAACCCACCAAACATGTCCTTCCTCGGCCTCGGCCGCCCCCAGCCCACGTCCGCCGAGAAGATCGCAGCGGTAGAAACCGAGCTCAAGGCCGTCGCCGAGATGCACTCGCGGTGAGCCAGCCCACTTCCTTTTTGCATACACATGCCCTCCCCCCTCCCCCGACTGTACTACCAAAAAAAAACGCTAATACCGCTGGTCATGGCTGTTGGAACAGCATGGTCAAGGTCTGCACGGCCAAGTGCGTGGACCGCAGCTACCGCGAGGCCGACCTGTCCAAGGGCGAGGCCGTGTGCCTGGACCGGTGCTCGGCCAAGTTCTTTGAGGCGCACCAGACCATCTCGGAGCAGCTGCAGAAGGAGGGCGCTGCGAGGGGGCTCGGCGGGGGGATGTAAAAGAAAATGAGACAAACACGGGCATACTTGTTGGGGGTGAAGGAGGGGGTCGATATACCCATTGAGGGAGAGGGAGGGAGAGAGGAAGAATGGGATGGATGTACCACGCCCTTTTGAGGGTCGGGCATCGTGTTGGAGAAGATGGGCTTGGTGTTCTGCTGGGGGGACTGAACCATGGCACTCGCTGGAGGCTGGGATGTGTGTGCTTGTATGATAGACCCAAGGGGAGCAGTGTCTGTGTTGTGTTGTTTGGGGTTGGTTCTGCTACTCTGTTGGTTGGCGGTTCAATCGCACCGGGAGCCAGGGGACTATCAGGTCTGGGGATTGGGCGGATGGGACATGTACAATACACACCAAGGAGTAAGGTATATAGTGGTCCGGCGTAGCCATGGACTGGGCAGGGGATGGATAAAATCACGGCATCTCTTCTCTGTTGACGTACGAAAACAATGCTACATCCCATCAAATATCTGTACAATGCTCCCAGCAGCACATGCTTGATACAAACCCTTCAACGCCAATCACCTCGCCCAAAAAACACACTTTCACAATTCACACCACGTCTTGACAGGCCAACCAAAAAAAGACGCATGGCTACAACCCCCTCGTAATGTTCGGCCCCGTCCCAATCCCCGTAACCGTCCTCACGAACCAATGCACCCAGCTCTCCGTCTCGAGCACGACCCTCAGCTCGTCGGCCCTGCGCTCCACGTCCTCGACCTGCCGCCCAAACAGCGCGACCCCGTCCTCGACCTCGGCCACGCGCGACACGAGCGCCCCCATCTCGTACTCGAGCTTGGCCGCCAGCATCTCGACGTCCTTGACCGCCTCGGCCAGCCGGCCCCGCTCCTCGCCCACCGCCTCCCCGGCGCCGTGCCGCGCCCGCTGGTACCGCTCGTCCGCCTCGTGGAGCAGGTGCTGGAGCTCGCCCTGCTGCGCGTCGAGGAGTCGGTCCAGCGCCGTCACGGACCCGACCTGTTTCGATACCCAGGGCGCGAGGTCGCGTTGGAGCAGCCGCAGGCGCGTGTACAGGCTGTATGATAGTTCGGCTCGGGCCTGGAGGCCTGCCATGTTGTTGTTGCTGGCGCCGCCCGTCGGCGGGGCGGTGTCGGCGAGGCTCACGAGTTCTTCCCAGCCGAGGATGGCGTCCTCGGCCGCGCTAAAGGACAGGCACCGTGGGAGTCGGGCTTCGTTGGGTTGCTGGTCGAGGGAGGCAATGCAGTCGAGGCTGTGACGGTGCTGCAGCGACAGGAGAGGGCCATCGGCGCTCCGCTCCAGGGCAAGCACGCGCCCTTCGAGGTCTCCATCGGCCACCACCGACCTTGCGACTGAGGCGTTGGTGCTGCGGACCTCCTTGGCCACTTCGCGAAGCCTGAACTCTAGTTGTTCCTTCTCTACGATGGTGTCGAGCTGTTCCTGTGGGGGCCGAAAATCATGCGTCGATACCGCCGACTGCTCATCCGCCCCATTTATGCTGCCCGCGTTAGGTATCGCAGGGGCCGACTCGGCAACTTCCCTATCTTTTAGCGACCCAATGCACTCGTCGGGCTTGGCCTTCCACGTAAACGCCTTGCCAACACCGATCGGGCTCGTCACAAAGGTCGATGTTGGCGCCAGCATCGCGAGACTAGAGCTCGAGTACCCGCTCAAGGCCGTGTCCGGGGTCTCGTCTTTGGATGGCCGGCTGACGTGCCCTCTCAGCCCGCCTCCGACGGCATCTCGGATACGTCCCAGCCCTGACCGGGCGTCGCTTACCTTGCCCGCGACGCTCTTGAAGACTGTCTTTCGCAACGCGTCTCGGTCGCCAGCGGAGGCCTCTGCGGAAATGGGCAGCGAGTTTGTTGTTTGCGGAGGCGTATTGGTAGAGGGAGAGTCTTCCCTCTTCTTCGTCTCGACCTCGTCCTCTACCGGCGCCGACTGTGCCCGCCTGCCTCCCAGCTGGGGATCTACGTCGTCTCTCAGCTCCTGACCAAAACCTGACATGAGATAGTCGTAGTGGCTCTCTTGGAGCGTCCTCCTCGGTTTTCCATGCCAGAGCCATTTCGGCCTCTCGCCATATACCAGACTGATAAACTTTGCCAGATCAAGCGTCTCAATGTCTCCGATGTTGGCCTTGTCCCGGCCGCCCACCATGCCAATGACGAGCTCGCCTCGTTTCCCGCCAATCTCGGCAACCGTGGACTTGACGGCCTTCTGCACGCCCCAGCCGCCTTCTCCTGCCGCGGCCTTGGCAGTTACGCTGTGCAGTTTGAGGAGTGTCTGCCGATCCAGGCGTCGAGTCCGCTTCAGCCTCATGGCCTTCTGAAACGTCCCGATGCCCTTGGTCATACTCTCGACATCGAACGCATCCTTGGACACGGGAGCGCCGTAGTAGCTGAGGCGGTTCCTGGATCCCAGCAGCGTACCGAGTAGGGCGGCCACGGTAGTCGGCCCCAGGATGCCGTCCGTCGGCTCAATGTTGAAATACTCGGAGCCGATCTCGGTCCACCAGTCATTGACGGCCTTCTCGGTCACGTCGCAGAGCAGACCGTCGATGTACTCCTCCTCGAGCATGCCAAAGAGGAACAGGGCGACCTGGCACAGCTTGACGAGCTCTAGCACGGCCTGCACAAAGGGTGTCCTGTCGCTGGTCTTGTACATCTGCATGAACTTTGCCTGCGTGGCCGAGGTCGGCTCGGTGAGGGTCAGGCCGGATCGGCCCGAGCAGCCCAGGCGCTTCAGGTTCTCGTTGACGATGAAGACCTGGCGATGCTTCCGTATGTCGCCCTCGGGAACGGCGATGACAGTGAGCGCCGAAGGGAAGCTGCTGAGGTTGGTGACCATGAGCTCCCCGAGCTCGGTCTCCTTGGGCCGTGCATGGTATTGGTGTATGGCCTTGAAATAGACTTTGAGCTTCGGCGACCAGTCCTCCTCGTCGGCAGGCACCTCCAAGACGCCCACGACAACCGAGTGTTTCGGGTCGCCCGTGTAGGTCGCGATGACGAGGGTCGGCGACTGGCGCGAGCATGCCCACTGCTCTACCAAGTAGAGCTCGTAGCCCGGGAGGACGTATCGGCGCTCGACGACAGTGACCGAGGGATCGCCTTCTAGAAACCTGCAGAGGGGATGTCAGCGGGGCGCCTGGCTTGCTGCGTGAGGGAATAATAAGCTCACTTGAACGCGACCGGGTCCGGGAGGACCACCCGTCGCCGGCCCGCATTGGGAGGAGCACCGTTGGGTGTCGCTGGTGCGGCTGTCCTCGTCTTTCCTTGGTGTGTGGCTCTCCGGGCTAGCGTCAGGCTCTCCTCCCGGTGCACCCTGGCGTCGAGAGCGCTGGTCGCAAAGCCGGGGAGCTGAGTCATGGCGTATGAGGCTTGAGACGGCGACGACTACCTTAGGTACATCAACCGGCGCCGGAGCATTGCGGGGGACCCAGTAGCGGCTGGCGTGAGCTTGGAGCTACATCCATACCAGTGGCAGGGAACAAGGAAGCCACTGCCCAACAAGCGAAGCAGGTCTGCAAGAAATCCCCAGACCCATCGTGGGGCCCAGGAGCTGGGGCTTTGGGGCGGTGAAGGTGATGGATGGTTCAACGTCGAAGTTTGACGTTGTAAAGTGTCGCCAGGGATAGGTAGCTGCACTACTGCAGGAAGAAAAATGCACTGTTGGATTTCAGTGCTGTTTTGCGATCGCAAGAGCATGTGATGCACTCCAGCGTGGATGACGGGACTTCAGGCTACACAATACAATACACCAGCGAGCGTCATGGATGCTCTCTTCCGAACGTAGTATACCATACAGTAGCGATATCTTACGCCTACACAGGCAAAATGGGAGCCCAGATCCATGACGACTCCTGACCAACATGTAGAGAAAATGCGAAGATTCCAGAGAGTAGGTAGTTCTTGGTGAATCTCGTGTGTAGCAGCAGGAGGAGTGAGCAGGTTCATTTAAGAAGGCAGTGAACTTCCAGGTTGAAGCTCGAGCCAGGGGGTATGGTATTGTACAATACTTAGGTAATTACAAGGAAAAGGAAGGAAGTTCAATCGCAGCTTCCGGGAATCGCAGGGAATCCCCACAGCGGGGTACATCACAGCCCAGCCCACGAATCAAGTAACTAGCGCCTGCCATGCGGGCGGTCGCTCCGGGCTTCATCAGGGTCATGACACCGCCAGACAACCCACCGGGGAGAGGGAACGTCTTCGAAACAACGGCACCCCCCCGAGCAGCGCAACAGATTCCCCTTGTCAACTACAATCGCCTCTTTTCTCCATCTGTGGCCGTCCTGTGCCAACCTCGCATCTAGTCGCGCCGACAACACAATGCCCGGGAAACTCGCTCCATAGCTCGCCGCTGCTGCATCGCCCGCCACTCCGGATACCTTATCGAGCATTCGAGCATCGGCCCGGGGGGATTTTAAAATCTACAAACATGGAGGCCAAGCAGAAGCTGGAGGCCCTCCTGGACGAGCTGTTCAAGTTCAAGAGGCTGCCCAGGCTCTCGGCAGCAGCCCACGATGTCGACAAGATCATCGACCTGCTCAGCGATGCACGCGAGCAGATCGCCGGAGGTGAGTCTACCCTCGCTCGTCCCCTTCTACCCGCCAGGAGGCCTGTCTGCTCACCTCTATCACAGCGATGGATCCCCACACGGCCAGCCTCACCATGACAAAGCTCCAGAACCCCGTCAAGACGGCCTTCGACAGGGTCAACGACGACCTGAAAGCAGCATCCTCGGCACATAAGAAGGTGGGACGGGCGCTGGACAAGAACTTCCCTCAAAAAGACCTCCCCACCGATAATGACGATATGGGAAGCCACCTGCCTCTGATAAACCGTGCCATCGCCATGCACTTGCTACGAGAAGGGCAGTTTAGCGTTGCCTCGACCTTCATAGGCGAAGTCCAGGCCAAGAACCTGCAGGCCGGAGATGCCACTTTTGACGAGCCCATGCTCGAGGACGAGGATGGCGAGGACGAAAACGACACAGACGCCGACGGGTTCTTGGGCGACGCTACATCTCATGAAGACGAGTGCGACCTCTCCTCTCTCCACTCCCAAGAGCTACAGGACCGGTTCGCCGAGATGTACCGCATTCTCCAGGAGCTCAAGGCCCAGAACCTGCTCCCGGCGATACGCTGGGCGCGAGAGAACTCGGTCGAACTCGAAGCCCGCGGCAGCAACCTCGAGTTCGAACTCTCCAAGCTGCAATTCGTCTGGCTCTTCAAGGGCCCCGCCGTCAACGGCCTGCCCGACGACCAAAACAACGGGCTCTCGGGCGCCCTGTCTTACGCCCGCAATAACTTTGGCCGCTTCCAGGCCCGCCACCTGCGCGAGATCCAGGAGCTCGCCAACGCCATGGTCTATGCGCCCAACCTCCCCGCCTCGCCCTACCAGCACGTCTTCTCCATACCGACCGCCTTCACCGACGTCGCCGCCTCCTTCACCCGCGAGTTCTGCAGCCTGCTCGGCCTGTCGGCCGAGTCGCCGCTGTACCTCGCCGTGACGGCCGGCGCGCTGGCCCTGCCGCGGCTCATGAAATACATGCTAGCCACGCGGTCCAAGGGCACCGAGTGGACGACGGAGGGGGAGCTGCCCTTTGAGACGCCCCTGCCCGAGAGCCTGCTCTTCCACAGCATCTTTGTTTGCCCCGTCTCCAAGGAGCAGACCACCGAGGAGAACCCGCCCATGGTGATACCCTGCGGCCACATGCTGGCCCGCGACACGCTGTCGAAGCTGTGCAAGGGCAACCGCTTCAAGTGCCCATACTGTCCGAGCGAGGGCTTGATACGGGACGCTCGGCGGGTCGTGCTGTAGGACGGCGGGAAGAGCTTACGGAGGGGTCATCGAGGTGGCGGCGGGAGGCAGCGCCAGGGAGGCGACGGGGGACGGAAGAGAAAGCGGCCGCGGGTACAAGGTAGGAGGAAGAGGGTCCGGCGTCCCGAGCCACGCCCGCCACCGCACGAGAGGGTGCCCGTCCTGGACGTCATCGGAGACGTCCGCTTGACACAGACGGACCTCACCCGCACCGAGCCCGTGTCCAACCTTCTTACCCCCCAACCTGCGCCAACCCCCGACTCCGTTCCTCTCCCACACCCACGAGACGTGCGAGAGGCATTCGACGGCATGTACTTCACGCTCGACTCCTGGGACGCCTTCTTCGCCTACCAGGAGGCCGTGAGGCGGGGATTGGCCACGACGGACATGGGCCTGCGCTGGACACCCCTCGGGGATGAGCTGCCGGAATGGGGGCGGGATTTCGAGTTTGGTGAACCAAGGCCGCCCCTCGTCCTCATCCGACAAGGGCGGGAAGAACTCGTCGAAGGGGATCACACCCAGCTAATCCCAGAGGATCAAGCCGAGGTCGAGGGCCACATGTACGGTATCGACGACGATATCCTGCAGGGGTTTGGGCGGGAGGCTGCTGTTCACGTGGATTCGGGACAGTGATGGGGATGGGGGCGTAGTCCTTACTGCAGCACTCTTATTTACCAAGGGCGTCGGGATAGTGGGGGCGTTTTGCCTGGCTTATACATTTTTATCTTTTGACTTTGAAAGGAGAGGCATATGGGTTATTGGGGGTCTAGGTTTTGGAGTTAGTCTGGCACTTGTTTGGTTACTGGGAGGGGGGCAGGGCATGGCCGTGTACGCGCACATTATCGGTAAGGAGCAACAGGAGAGGGAGTTTGGGAAGAGAGAATGACAATATCTTTATCATAACTATCCAAGTTCAAAGTTCTCAATGAGCCAAGATGTTCGGTTCCTCAGTCCACTCCATCGTTGCCTGCTACTCCCGAAGTGCATGTATGGCGGCACCTCTACTGTGTAAATTGCTTCTTCTGTCTTGAAACAGTTCCACTTCATTCACTTCACTTCACTGCAGATGCGGCCACACACACAACTACCTACACACCTCTCTTTCCAATGACTACGATCGATAGCAATACGCGAATCGCATCTAAATCCCTTCCGTTCCAGAATTTCTTAGATAGTTACCATACTACATCCCCCTACCCTTTCCCATTCCCTTTCCCCTACCCCCTCCCAGTCTCCCAACCAACATCCCCTTCACGCTCTCCATATCCCCCGAAGTCTACAGGCCCGTCAGCCAGCAAGAAAGGCCATGTACGGTACTAAAATGCGAGGGCAAAATAAAAACTCATATGATGATGATCGATGGTCCTATGCAGCGGGACCGGGACAGTCAGTGCCCACTCCAACCCACCCTGCCTCGATCACCAGCCCCCCAAAACTGCTGTGATTCAAAACGGGGGCCTTTATTTAGTCAAATCTGAACAACACAAACGCCATTCTCCCCAGTTCCAGGTTTCCGAGTCCTGCCCTCCCATGCCTTCGCCCCCCGCCCTTAGCTAACTAGCCCCAGAGGTATGAAAAGAGATCACCACCTGTCTGTCTGTACCTTGACGAAACGATGCTGCTCGCAGGAAACAGATAAAAAAGTAAAACGCCCGAGACTGTGTGAACGTTGGAGATAGTTAAATAATAAGATGCAGTGTTGAATGAAAAAGAAAAAGAGAAAAAAACCAAGAAGCTCAACATGGTGGATATCTAGTGCTGACCGGTATACCTAGCTGTTGCGGCTGTCCGCTCGCAGAACAAACAAAACAAATAAAAAATGGAATGATTTTGAGCTTCTCGCTTGCTCTCCTGCTTCAGGACTCCAGGGTCGTAAATCTCGTTATATGGCAAGGAGAGGGGAGGGCATCTTTTGCTCGCTCTGCACTTGCTTTGCTGTTAGTTTCCTTTTTTTTTTCTCACTGGCCCTCCCACTACAGCCTCCCCCCCCCTTCCCTTTGTTTCCCCCGCACTGGTACCATACTCCTAATCAATCGTCATCCGAGTGGGAAGCACGGGTTTCTGATCGTTCAGCTGGTACGAGTTGGCGTCTTCCTTCTCCGGGTCCGGGGCCGCGGGCCGGACGAGATGGGCCTTGAGCCCCGCGCCAAAGTTGCTCATGCAGATGATGGCGTTGGTGATGGTCAGGATGATGAGGACGATGGTCAGCACGGCAAAGGCCGTGAGCGAGCGCTGGACGGCCTGGTAGTCCTGCGCGTGGCCCGGCTGGTAGATGCGGACCAGCTTGAAGAAGAAGTAGGCCAGGCCGCCAAAGTAGAGGAGGATGACGAAGCAGACGCCGATGCGGTTCTCGCGCTGGGTGAAGAAGGCGGCGCAGAGGAGGATGGCGATGGTGATGGGGATGGCGGCCACGTGCAGGCCGAGCTCGAAGTCCTTGAGGCCGTTGACGATGACCAGGAACTGGATGGTGAAGCCGAGGAAGAAAAAGAAGTCGAACTTGAGAAGGGCAATGTAGATCTGCTTGGTGTTAGCACAGCGGCAGGCTACTCTTTAAACCATTCCCTTTAAAGGCATACTTGATAGTGCAGGAATCGCTTCTTCATGCGGTAGTCGGCACCGATCTGCTTAAGAATATCCCACGCGAACTCGCGGTAAAGCTGATAGGCGAGGGCGCTCATGGCGAGGGTCACGACACCCACGATGGCGGGGACGGCAATGAGAAACGGCTTGCACAGCGCCCACACGTCCCTGTCCTCCTTGTCCGGCTTTATCTGGCCGGACTCCAGCAGAGCAGCGATGGACTTTTCGATCTGATCGATCTGGAGGATGGCGTAGACGAAAATGGCCAGGTTGGCGATGCACAGGCCGATGACCTGAATGGTGTTCTTGAGCCGCAGGGCGTCCCATGACAGGATCAGGATGTAGAGGAAGCCAAAGATGAAGAGGGCCAAGAAGGTCGGGATGGTGCGATATTGAGATTTTTGTTCCGGGGTGGCGTCTTTGTCATACTGGTAGTTGAGGCTAAACTGGAATCTCGCGAACACGTATCTAGAGGGGTTGGTTCCAGGTCAGCATCCCGGCTTGGAATGGGCCATGTCGAGATTGGCCATGACTTACGCCTCGAAAGCCATACAGACCAGCGCCTGCAGGCCGACGACAAGGAAGAAGAGCTTGGCCCATTTTGAGGCAAGAAACTGTGACGAGAAGAGAGGTTGTTTCTTGGTGTGGCCGGAGCCAACGGGGGGCGCCGAGGCCATCATGGTGCTGTCCCGATAGTGCGGGCTGGTGTAGGTTCCGTCAAAGCTCGAAATGGGCTGAGAGCCGGCCACGTACGACCGGCGAAATTCCCGTTGCGGCGCCAGGACGGGCGATTCTCGAGGCGAACGAATCGCCCAAGGCGGGTCCGGGAGTTGGCTGTTTGTATGGGTTTGGCTTGGAGCTGAACGAGGGGTGGAGTTGGCGGCGGGCGACGGTCGTTTCTGGAAAGGGCCTGGCGGGGAGGGTCGAGATGGTCACGACCTGGCCAGTTGGCGCTTCAAGGGACGGTTGACGGGACTCGGAGGCGAAGGGTGGTCGCGCGCGTTCCTTTGCGGACGTCGGCAAAGGTGAGTCGCAGCGATTAAAGACGGCCGCTGCTGGGTCCAGGGGTGGTTGTGCTTTGGGATTTGTCGGGAGAGGGCAGGCTGAAACGCATTGGGGAGCTGATGTGTTGTGTGCGTGACAAGGACTTGGCTCCCCGTCGACGTCTGACAGGGACTCGATTTGCGGAGGACGCTGGGTCAAGTTCGACGGGAGTGTGGGTGCAAATGCCAGGGCGAGGTAAGCAGTGTGGGCGACTGGAGTTGAGCGCGTGTGAAACAACAGCAAAACACAAAGCGAGAAATTAAACAAACTTGCTGCGCAAACGCTAGATGGCAACTTAGATCACACGATGAAAAAGAGGGAACCCAGGAAGCAATCGAAAGTCCCAAAGCGGGAACCAGTGATACGGGCAGGACTGTGGCTTGCCAAGACAAGGGCCCACTTGCAGGACTCTTGAAGCGCCGAAAAGGGGTTAGCTCTCCCAATCAGCCTCATGCCAGCCTTGGTTCGAGGCTGTGCTGGTCCCCTACACTTTCCGGCTTGTCTCGACTTGGAAGCTCCATCGAATTGACCGCTTCCTGAACGCTACGCGGTGTATCAAACTATTAATCCCGCTGGATGTTCTCTGGCTTTTTTGACACTCCACGCTCCAAAGATATGATGCCTACCTAACGGAAGTATTTCTCTAGCATTTATCTGTCTAACCTCACGCCATTATGCCGCTCCACCCTGCGTTTCGGGCCATGCAGGGTCCTCGGGTCTCTCAGGTTGAAAATCCGCCCAACTGGAACGCCAACGGGACAGCTTTGACCAAATTGGCCACTATCCGTACAACCCCTCTTCCACCGCATAGAATTCCTTTTGAGCCGCGCTGTTACCGTCACACATCTGCTGTGCACGGCGTTCCTCAGCCTGGTCTGTGGAATCTGCCTTTCGGCCCAGGGGCATGTTTCGGCTCCACTGCGGTCCTGACCCGGGCACCCTGGCGCCCAAACGGCAACCCGCGGCTCTCGCACAGCGTGTCCCGGGCGAGCCGGGCGAACCGGGTTGATGAACTTGCATTGGATTCCGTCCTCGAGGATCTCGAATGCCGATGTCCCCGGGATCCGCTCGGGGCAGAACTGACTCGCCAACTGGTACGGTTGTTGGAGACGGCACACGATCACAGGATTACACCGATGGCTGATGTTACGGTTTGCTGCGAAAGCATAGAATCGGGACGATACATTGTATTGTACAAGCACAATGCAGTGTAACCTGAGGTAGTGGGTGTGATCGAGTCTTCGCACCACCTGAACCTCCAACTTTGGGGTTTTGTTCGGCGTTCGCTTGTAGAGGGCATAGCGCTCTGGAGTCTGGGTCCGTGAGATGTATGCCCGGCCTGTGTCCCCGACTATGGTTGTTGGCTCTCATGATTTCTCATCTCATGTCATGGGCCGGGCATGACGTTCATCAACCCCGTGGAACTTCTGACGCTCTCATTGGCAAGCTATGCAAGAGTTGTACCGGGCACGGTGCGGTTAGATGCAAGTCTGGCTCACCTTCAGGTGGTTCTCATCGAGCACCACGTTGCTGCATCTGCATGCATACATTGTGGAGTCAACTTGGAAGGACTCGGACAGACTCGATTTGACCGTGAGGTCGCCTGGAAGACGTCTCCGGCTCCAGACCAGCTGCCCCAGCAAAAGCATACAGCTAGACGCTTGCATTGCCAAGATGTACGAAAGTCCTACCTAGGCGCATGGATCGGTGCAGTTGGTTGTGATCGCAGAGGTTGTTGGTTGTTGCACAGGTTGGTTGGTGCAGAAGCATGTTGGTTGCCAAACATAAGGTAGAAAACTGAGGCAGAGAGCCAGAGAGTCCGAAGAGCAGGCCACGGACAGATCTCTTGCGAAGATGGAAAGGGTATACATTTTCAAGACCTTCAAGAAGCAGTGAGGTAGATAATACGGACACGGTCTCATCACCACTCAACCACCTCCCCACGCTTGGGCTTCTGCACCCGCACAACCTTGTCGCAGTTGAGGAGACAGAGCGGGTCGAAGGCAGCTTTGATCTAAGCAGACGGGCAAGGACGTAAACGGTCAGCTGCTGGTTCCTGCCAAAGAAGTAGACGGCGTCTTTGCATACCTTTCTCATAGCATCCACCGTGGTCTCGCCCAGCTCATGGGGCAGATAGTCGCGCTTGACGAGGCCGACGCCATGCTCACCCTGTCGAGGCGTCAGTTTAGAATTGTCAATAAAAGAGTCAGGCTTGCTCACCGTGACAGTCCCCTCCATCTCGACCGCCCGCTTGACCATGCGGTGGACGCAGCCCTCGGCCAGTCTGCGCTCCTCGTCCTTGTAGAGCAAGATAACTACCGCAGCCAATCAGTTTCACTCACGACAGCAGTCTCGAGCAAGAAACGAAGGTGAAGGGGAGGAAGGAAAAAAAAAAAACCCATACTATGGAAATTCCCATCCCCCACATGCCCCACAATCGAGCTCGTCAGCCCAGACGTCTTCAGATCCCGCTTCGTCTCCTCAATGATGTCCGGCAACCTGCTCATCGG
Organism: Parathielavia hyrcaniae; assembly: GCA_033575675.1. Lineage (NCBI taxonomy): Eukaryota > Fungi > Ascomycota > Sordariomycetes > Sordariales > Chaetomiaceae > Parathielavia > Parathielavia hyrcaniae. The sequence continues at coordinate 337,195 of MU863639.1, forward strand.
CACGGCCACGTCGCCCGTCCAGACGTGGTCGCCCGGCCGCCGCTGCGCCATGGTGCTCCACAGCGCCTCCTTCCTGGCCGACCACAGCTCCGCCTGCTCCTCGTCCCCCCTCGCAAACTCAAAGCTCTGCCCGCCCGCGCGCTTGGCCAGCCGCCGCACAATCTCGACCTGCTCCTTGACCCCGGCCGCGGTGCCGGTAAACTTGAAGAACAGCGTGGGCGCCTCGCGCCACGAGCGCGTCGTGGCGCCAGAGGCGTTGAGGAACCGCATCTGGTCGTCGTCGAGGATCTCGACGGCGGCGACGGGGATGCCGTCGCCGACGACGCGGGCGACGCAGTCGGCGGCGTGGCGGACCGAGGGGAAGCTCGCGACGGCGACCGAGGCGGCGGTGGGCCGGACGCACAGCCGGAGGGTGGCCTCGGTGACGAGGCCCAGGGTGCCCTCGGACCCGATGAAGAGGCGGGTCAGGTCGTAGCCGGCGCTGCTCTTGCGCGGGCGGCGGCGGGTCTTGACGACGGTGCCGTCGGCCAGCACGACCGTCAGGGACAGGACCCACTCGCGCATGGTGCCGTAGCGGTAGGCATTGGTGCCGCTGCACCCCGTGCCGACCATGCCGCCGATCTGGGCGCCTGGGCCCGGGTCCGGCGGGAAGAAGAGGTTGTGCTCGGCCAGCTGCTCGTTGAGGTCCTCCCAGCCGACGCCCGGCTGCACCACCACGTCGAGGTCGTCCTTGTGCAGGGCCAGCACCTGGTTCATGCGGCTGAAGTCGACGCAGATGCCGCCTCGCGTCGGGGTGTAGTGGCCCTCGAGGCTGGTGCCGCCGCTGTAGCCGACGACGGGGATGCGCCGCGTGTGGCAGATTTTCATGAGGGCGGCGACCTGCTCCGTGGTGGTCGGGTAGACGACGCAGAAGGGCTTGTGGCTGGGGTCGGGCTGGTGCGACGACCACTCCGACGTGGCGTGCTGCTTGATGTCGCCCTCGATGGTGCTCACGTTGTCCTGGCCCACAATCTCGACAAAGTCGGCCCAGGCGGCCTCGAGGTGGGCCGGGTTGAGCTTGTAGCTCGGCGGTTGTGTGGCGTTCAGCGGCAGGGTCGAGTTGGGGTCGACATCGCGCGGGTACTGGTAGCCCAGGAACCAGGAGACGGAGCCGACGAAGAAGATGACTGTCGCGCGGCGGCGTTTAGCGAGCGCACTGGCAAGGTAAGCGTGCGTAAGAGATGCCTACCGAAGGTGACGCTGAAATTCCTGGCCATGGTAGACTCGGGCCGGGTGTTGGCCATGCGCGCGAGATCGGCCCGCTCGCGCTCGAGACGCTTCATGATGCTGTGGGTCAGCTGGCCCTTGAAGGAGGGCCCCGTCGACTTGGGCTTGTTGTTCTCGGTGGATGAGAAGCGGGCCGGCCCGGAGCGGAGGGCGAGGCAGGTTTGGCGGCGGCGGGCTGCGGCGGCAGCAGGAGCCTTCCAACTCTGCCCCAGGCCTTTGGGCATCCTGCCCGCAAGCCGCGACATGGCTGGGATCGCTATGGAATACGGTCAATGGCGTCGCGTTGGGGCCGCGAGCTATCTGGGGCGCATGCCGAGTCGTTCGTCTCTCGTTCTTCGACGTTCGGGGTTGTTGACCCGAGATGCCAAGGATCAAGCTGGCGATCCGAAGAAGAAAAAGAGTCGAAGATCCCGCGGTGGAGCCCCGCAATGACCGCTGCAAGCCTGCAAGGGTCTGAGGGGGCACTACACACCACCGGGTCACCACCTAGCAACCGTTTACACATATACCATGAGTTATCCATTTGAAAATATCATCCGTTTTCTCCAGTCCACATCCATTGGTTTCTCAAGCATATAAGAGATTGCATGCAACAGCTTCTGCTGCCCATTGATCTCCACCTCCCAGCCTGTCTCAAAGCAGACTCTTACACAATAGTTCTCCGTACACAAGATGATTTTCTCAAACATATCCGAGATACCACTGCCTCAACTACCCCCCCACCCCAGGCAGGACATGCACGTTGAACGTCGGCGCCCCGTGTCCCAAGCCCTGAACATGCTGCAGATACGTCTCGAGCTCTACCTCGTCGCTCACGGGCAGCGGCAGCTCGCCGCCCTTGCCGTCCTTGACGATGCCCTCGATCTTGTAGCAGAACGCGCCGGGCGTCTTCTGCCCGGCGGCGGCCCGCAGCTCGGCCATGGTCCGCGAGTTGAGCGGGCTGATCCACTGCGCCGGGGCCCCTGGGGACATGGCCGCCTGCGCAGGGTTGAGCCGGAAGAAGGCGGCGATGGCGCCGGATGAGGCTGGTGCTGGTGCTGGTGCCGGTGCTGGTGCTGGTGTTGGCGTTGCCTGTTGCTGCTGAGGCTGTTGTGGTTGCGGCTGCGGTTGCTGCTGGTAGGCCTGTGTCTGCTGGGGAGGAGCTGCATATCCTTGCACATACTGCCCGTCGACCAAGAAATTCGGGTCTTGGGACGCAGCAGGCACGCTGGCCCCAAGCTGTGCATCCACCATTTGCTGGCCCGCTCTGGGTTCTTCAACATCGGCCAAGACCAGGCGCGATTCGACGTGCGGCAGCGACTTCTTCTTGTTGCGCGAACCGGGGGGTCGTCCACGCCGGCGCGGCTGAGGCGGCGGCGGGGGCGACTCTGTTGCCTGCGAGTCCATGTCCGTGGATTCGTCCGACTCCGATGTGGCTGCCGATGCTGCCTGGGCCGCCTTCTTACCCGCAGCCTTCGCCGACGGTTTCGGAGTCGCCTTCTTGCGCGGCTTGGGCGTCGCGTGTTTTTGAATCGGCGGCTTGACATCCGGCGTCCGTCCTAGGCGGGTCGCATCGCTGCGATAGCGCCTTGTAGCGTCGCGGCAGAGGACGTTGATGGCCTTGACCTTGCGCTGGTAATCGGGATCTGCCGGGCCGGTCGCGATGATGGCGCTGAGCTCTGGGGACTCGGCGATCCACCTCTGCTTGAGCTGTTCAAAGTAGTCAAATCCTTCCTCGAACTTGTTGGTAAACTTCTCCTGAGCCAACATGTTGTACATGCGGGTGCGCACAGCATAGCCCTGGTCTGGGTTCAGCCCCAGGACGACCTTGGCGTCGGCCACGTGCATGGCGGTGGACTCGACTCGGATCCTCTTGGTGACGTCGCAGGCAATCACCTCGACAGCGAGCTTCTTCTTGTCGATGTCGGTCTGGTCCCACATGACGGCGCGGAGGTGCATGCTCTCGCGGATCAGCTGGTCCTTGAGCGCCTCCCATCGCTCCGGGCCGACGAGCGTCTTCTTGTAGACGCCCGCACTCACGCAGATGGAGTAGAACTTCTCCCGGAACGCCTTGTAGGCCTCGGGGTCGAGCTGCAGTATCTGCTTGGACTCGGTGAGGGTCGTCTCGGAGGGGAAGCGCGGCGGCACCCCCGGAGGGTCGGGGGGCAGGATGCCGTATGCCCGGGTGTGGCGCCGCCGCTTCTTGGTCATCCACCTCTCCTGGTTCTCGGCCTCGAGTTGCCGCTTCCGGTACTCCCGCCGAGCCTCGCGCATGGCCTCGAGGGTCTCCTCTTGCACCTGGGGATCGGCAGGTTCCAGGGGGCCCACTCCGTAGTTCCAGTAATTACTCTGGTCCTCGTGAAGAGCGGGACTGTTCTTGCTGTCGTGAAGGGGGCCGCCGTGCTCGGCGTGCTCTGCATGGTCACCGTCCTCGGCACTCGCAGTTCGTGCCGTGGGCGGGTTGTTGGCGCGCAGCATCCATCCGTGCTTGAACCGGATGCGAGTCACTTCCCGCTCGCCGACATGGTAGTCCTCGCCAACCAGGGTCGAGATCATGTCCTTCTGGGAGAAATTCCGCTCCCATAGCTCCTTCACACGCGCGACGAGCTGGTCATTCTTGTAGGCTGGGTTCAGCTTGTTGGGGAATCCCCAGCGCGAGAATGCTCCCTGGAACGCGCGTCGGCTGCAAAGGGTTCATCGTCAGTGGTTGCTCATGTGAGGATCAAGGTGTGGTGTGGTGTTGATACGGTGGCTCAGGGCCGTGCCGTGGCAGCATTACGGAGAAGACGCGGTACGGCGGACCACAATATTGAGATTATTGAGAAAGGCGAACGCACCTCGGAGTGAAATTGTGGTGCTCCCGCATGTATTGCACCACCTCATCAATTGACTTGTTCTCCTCAACATAGAGGCGATAGCAGGTCTGCCGATGCTCGTTCCAGCGGTACACCATTGTTGTCCTGTTGACTGCAATGCTCGATGCGTGCGAATTCCATGAGTCGTGATGGATCACAGGGATATGGAAGAGGTTTGGTTCGCCGGAGACTTGCGCAGCCAGAGATAACGCACGCTGGAGGTCCGTGCACCGGTAGGGCTACCGTACTTGAGCGTACGTTGCCCCTCCTGTTTACTGGAACTGAAGTTCCTGAACAGTCAGAGAGAGGAAGTTGACACATGAGGAAATGGAGAGTACTGTCCGGTGATGGCAATCAAAATGCAAAGCCTGAAGAGAAACGGACCAAGATTCAAAAACCCGTCATATTACCAGGTATTCCCCCGTTGTCCTACCGATCCTTATGATTCATACAGGTAGGTAACAAGCAGACCCACAGCTTGGGCTCTGATATCTCGACACACCAACTCACATACCGACCCTCAAAGATGCACCCCCTCACCCCTCCACTCCCTTCTCACCACCAACCTGCCCCGTCGCCATCCCAATAACATCCGCCCACTCCCCCGGCCTCCTCCTCCCGCCCGGATACACCTCATTCAAGAACCCCTCCCTCTCCCTCGCAAACCCCAACAACTGCTCCTCGGCCCCCCACTCGGCCATGGCCATCACCCCAACAGGCAACACGCCCTCCCCCTGCCGCGGCTCAACATACCCCGCCGGGACGCTGACGGCAGGACACCCGCTCGAGTTAGCCAGCCAGGCGAAGCGTATGCTCGCGATCGACGCGTTGCCGTCGCTGCACCCGTACGCCTCGTCGCCCGGCGCGACGGGCCAGCCGGGCGTGGGCGTCGTGGGCGTGAGGATCAGCAGGCCCGTGTGCGTCTCGAAGAGGTGCGCCAGGTGGGCCATGACGACGTGGCGGACCTGGCCGTAGTGGAGGTAATCGACGGCCGGCGTCTGGGCGCCCGTGGCGACGAGGATGCGGTTCGGGTAGTTGAGCGGGCCGAGGTAGGCGGACGACGACGACGACCGGGAGGGAGAGGAAGAAGGGGACGCGCGGTTGCGGGCGTCCGAGGCGGATTCGGTGAGGCAGGTTGCCGCGTGCGCGAGTTGGCCTTGGCGGAGGAAGGGGAGCTTGATGTCGACGGTTTCGTAGTTGAGGTGAGTGGTGCAGTGGGTGAGGGTTTGGTTGAAGATGGCCTGCACGTCGGGGGACGCGGTGGCGATCCACTCGCGGCAGATGCCGAGGTACTTTTTGGCGGACGGATCGGGGGGTGTCGACACGGCGAGGAGGTTCTGGGCCGGGTCGTCCGGGTTGGGTTGCGCCATGTGGCGGTAGGCAATGGTCAGATCTGCCGCAGTGGCGGCCATGGGTCCGATGACGCACATGGACGAGTTCATGCCGCAGGTTCTGTTGTATGTCGGCTTAAGACCGTAGACGCCGCAGAAGGCGGGCGGGATGCGCGAACTGCCGCCTGTGGTAGATGCAAGGTCAGCGACTCAAGATTTTAACTCGTCTCAAGCATCGCTCACCTGCGTCAGTCCCCACGGCGATGGGGACAATCCCTCCGCTGAGGGCGGACCCTGCCCCTGAAGATGAGCCTCCTGGATAGTACGACTTATTGTACCAGTTGATGGCGGTTCCTGTGGATGGCTAACGGGCGTCAGCAGCCCCTCCCAGAAACACACACAACCAAGCCCAGACTCACATTGCACCCAGTAGTGTCTACCAACCCGTCAGCAAGGAACCCCCATCATCATCAACAGCATTAACAGAGAACCGACTTACCCATGCCAATCTCATGCTGATTCATCTTCCCCATCATAATCGCACCCGCGTCCTCCAGCTTCACCACCGGCCACGCCGTGCCGTCGCAGGGCACCCTGAAATACTCGTGCTCCTGATCCACCCTCATCCCCATAGTCGACACGAACCCCTTCACCGACACATCATCCTTGACCCCAAACGGCACACCATCCAGAATCCCCAGCGACTTGCCCGCCATCCACCGCTCCGTCGATGCCCTCGCGGCGGCCCGCACGGCATCGACATTTGTCTGCGTCCACGCGAGCGCGTACTCGGACGGCTTTGCCACGTCCCGGCGCACGAGCGGCAGCAGCGCCTCGGCCACCTGCAGCGGCGTGGCCGCACCGGAGCGGTACAGCGCGTGGTAGTCGGCGGCCGAGTAGAAGCGCCCCGCGAGGTCGGCCGGCTGCGGCGTCTGCAGGTTCAGCGCGAGCTCGAGTATGCCTGCGGCGTCTGTCGGGGAGTTGGGGTCTGCGAGGGGGATGACGTTGGGCTGGCAGATCGGTCAGTTTATCACGGGCCGTTCAAAGGTAAGGGGATGGATTTTGTGGGTGGGTTTGGGTAAGGTAGAAGAGCATTTACTGTCAGCCGCGACGGCACGCCGCCTAGGTCGGGGATGGCCCTGGCCTGGTCGAATCTGGCGTTCTTCCAGAGCAGTTTCTGGAGCCATTCTGCGTGCTGGACTCTCGGAGGGGGTTAGTCGGGCGGGCAACCTGCAAGGATTGTCGGCGTGGGTGTCGGGGACTTACATGACCGATACAATCGCGATGGGCAGTCCGCGCAATGCAGGGTTCTTGTCTTGCTCGAGCTGGTATTCGAGGGCAGACGCTGGCGCCTCTCTGGCGCCGGGGTGGTTGGCGAACCGGCGGTTGGGAGCCATGGTGCTCGACAGAAATTCGGAAGCACCGGAAGTGTTTGGTTTGAACAGGACGCCGATTTGTTTTGTCGAAAGGTTAAGTTTGACTGGCTTTCTGAGTGTCAAACAAGAATGACGGGGAAAAGACGGTCAACAATGAATGTCGCTGCACCAAACCGCAACCTGTCCTTTCTCGTGTGTTTGCTGAGTGTGAGATGCTAATGTTTCCGGCTGGGGGTTTGAGTCCTTGGCATCTGAAGAGATAAAGTCGGTTCAATTCGTCCCAAGTCTGAGCCGGTCGGTGAAACCATAGAAAGGCCAAAGTCAAAACATTAAAAGCACATGGATGAACGTCGAGGTTCACATCTCCTGACCCTTGATCCCACTTCAAGAGGTTGGGGACCGGATTGAGCATCAGTGGATGACGTTATACCTCGGCAGATAACTAGGGGACGTTTAGGGACAACTGATAAAGAAGCAAGGGGGCTTCGGGGTCGAGATCGGATAACTATAGGTACCTAAGCAACTTGAACGTTGATGATAGAAACAACAGAGAACACTGCAGTGTTGGAAAGCGCTTATGAAGGAGGTGTGGTCAACTGCCAAGCCTGTTCACACGGATGCTTGTTGACCCAGCAGCACACTGTTCAAGTTCCCCCCAAGCATCGGCCGGCACTAACAATAAAGATGCTCGGCTGCTCATGGCACCAATCAGGATCAATCTTGCCATCATCAAGGAGGTATGTATTCGTGTATTCGTCCCTTTCGGGTGAAGGCACGATATGACGATTACCGTAACCCCCCTCCCACCCCACTGAACGGACGACTACGCGCCATCCCGAGCTCCCCGGACAAACACAAGACTTATTTGACTTGAACTAGGTAACCAACCGATAGCTGCTGCCCACTCAGACAAATACTCCCTACTTCATAAACTTCCCCGCCAACTGCAACAGCCCGCCGACTCCTCCCCCCTCCCCACCACCGAAACCTCCACCTCCTCCCTGGCCCGCCTGGCTCTTCATGTACATCTTGAGCGCCAGCTCGCCCGCCTGCATGACAGCGCTCTGCTTGTCCGCGCCCGCTGCGACATGTCCCTGCGAGGACTGCGAGTCAAACAGCTTGGCCGCCTGCGCCATGGCCAGCCCGACAAATGCGTTCTGGGACTGGGAGGACTGGCTAGTAGTAGTGGACGACCCCTCGCTTGAGGAGGTGAAGAGCTTGAGCGCCTGCATCGCCGCGGCGCTGCCCAGCGACGAGGACGAGACGGGCTCGGCCGAAGAGGAGGAGGAGCCCAGGCCGAAGAGCATGCGGTGGGATTGGACTGCGTCTGTAGGGTCGGTGAGTAAATTGCAGTCAATGGTATAAAGTGGGTGGGCGATGGGGATGGATGCCGTGGGAAAGGGACGCACCCTCCTCGTCGATATCCTCGTCGGCAATCTGCGACGGCTGCTTGTTCTTGAGCACCTTGCCGAGGATGTCGGCGAAAAAGTCCTCGTCGTCATCAGCGTCCTTGGCCGCGGCCGATGCGGCGCCGCGGAGGTCGCCGTCGTCGGCCCGCGAGTAGCCACCGCCCGCGGGATAGCCGCCGCCGTGGGTTACTGAGGGGGTGTGTTAGCTCGTAGAGAGATCAGGTGAGTGGAGAGTAGGTTGGACGTAACGGTTTCCGCCTCCTTGCTGCAGGCCTGTGTGGGATCGGTGTTTGTCAGTCGTTCCCTGTCCGCTCTCAGATCGGAAAGCTGTGTGCACTCGCCTTGAGCACGCTCATCGTCGTCACCAAAAATGTCGACAGCCTTCCCAAGGAGCTTGTCCATGTTGACCCTGTAGGCGTCCCGGGGCAGAGAGGTTGTTGAAGTAAAGGTTTGTAAGGCCTGATGCTAAGAAGATGCTCAGAACCCGTAAGGTTTCTTTCCTGCGAGATATCGGGCTTCCTGTATGCTTCTGCTACCCCGACTTACACAGTTGCTACCTTAAGGTAGTAAAGGTGGTTAAGAGGCAAATGGAGCGGGGGTTGCTGGGGGGAAGCTCAAGAGCTCCTGTGGGGCACTTAGAGGAGGGAGGGGAAGCTTCTCCTATCACCTGTAAGTCACTACGTTGGGCCCCTGTAGCTTCATTATACCCAATAGGAGGTGTCACAAGTGAGACACGATTCCACACAACAGCTGCCAACTGGCTATACGCAAGTCTCATGAGCGAGGCCTAACATGTCATTGGTGCGATGCCGCTGAATGCCATGAAGTCAAGGCGTATATCGTACGACTCAGATAATATCTCCAACAGCTGAACTTGTAGCCCTAACGACTTGCAGACTAGAGTGTATAAGGCATATCTCCTTGACCATGACCTGCTCAAAACAAACCAGACTGCCGCACAGCCTTATCATGCCCGCTCGCACCTAACCCTCCCCCTGACCAACATCACAAGCGATCACCCAAGACTATCGATCGCACCTCATCCATGGACCCAAGCGAAGCTTGAATCGACATCGCCTCCATCTCTTAAAATGAAACCGGCACAACAAAGTAACGGAGCAAAAAAGAACACTGAAAAGGCAAACCTTTCAGAAAGTACAGGCATAACTTTATATAAAAAAGACACCCGCCGGCCAGTGCCCCCCAAAATGCTATCACCACCAACCTATTTGCCCTTCCCCCCCTTCCCCCCAAAGCAAAACAGCAAAACAGCAAAACAGCAAAACAGCAAAAACATGCCTCCTCCAACTGCTGCTACAGGCACCCCACCATCCAACAAAGAGTAGTCAAGGCAGAGCACACACAAAACAACAGAAGTCATCGTGCCCTACCCGCTCCTCAATCAGCCAGCCCACTACTACCCATCCCACGCATATCCATCTGTGCCGCCCCAATATGTATTACAAGAGCATATATTGCGTAATAACAAAGTAGTAGCTTGTGATTTGTGTGCAAGCGAGAGAGAGAGAGAGAGAGAGGGAGAGAGAGAGAGAGAGAGAGGAACATGCAGGAGAGAAGAAAAGGTATCATGTCGTCCCCCCCAGCGAAGGAGAAAAAGAGAAGGACACAAAAAAATTGAAATCCGCGAGTTGAGAGTTTTACGCCGTGGTGTGAGTTGCAACGTTCCCGGGTTCCCAATAACCTGATCAACAAGGTAGGTATGTCCCCATTTTTGATGATCAGGGAACCCGCCCCACAACCACACCTCAAGACATCCAGCCCCCCCATCCCAATACCAGTACCGCGCCCCATTACTCCAACGCCAGCCTCGTCCGTTCAATATGGACGTCCACCACCACACCCCGTCAATGGATCCCCCAGCGCTGCCCCGTGAGGCTCACCCCATCTCCCCGCCCCTCGCCTTCCCTCTCCTCCTGAAAAAGTCCATAACCTTCCTGGCCGGCCCGCTGCTCCCAGAGTGATCATGCCCGCGCGAGTACGAGTCCGTGTCCCACGCGTCGACAAACCGCTTGTTCTTCTGCAGCACCCCCGTACGCGGGGTGGCGGGCTTGTTGGCATTGGCGGCGCCGCCAGGAACCCTGCTGCGGCCGTCGTAGCCCGCCCCCGCCCCCGCGTCCTGTGCGGTGGTGGCTGTGGTGGGGACCTGCTGCAGCAGGTGCGGCGCGGAGCCAGGAGGGCGGCGCATGCTATTGTCCACCGACACGTCCGAGCCGCTGAGCATCTCGGGCGGCATGTAGCCCTGGCTGGCCGAAGGGTGCCCGTACCCGTTGGAGGACGAGAACTGCTGGTTGTGGCGGCCGTATGGGTCGGTCGACGCCGCGGGGTCGTGTAGCTGGGCGTACATGCCGTCCAGGGTAGACGCATCCACCTCTCGCTCCACCGGCTGTTCTCGGCCCATGTCTTGGTCCACGTAGCGCCCATACTGGTCGACCGTGGGAGGCTCCTGGATAGGAAGGTCTTGTTGCGAGTCGAGCTGCGGCGAGTGCTCATCCTTGCCGATGCCAATGGCCTTGAGCGAGAAGGAAGCCGGAATGAAAGAGAAGCGGCGGCCCTGCTTCTCCTGCGACTTCTGCGACCCAGCGATGCTCCCCGACGCTTTCTTGCCGAGTCCAATGGAGAAAGACCTCCGCGAGCGCTTGGAATCCATCGAGGGCCGTGCTTCGTCAGCCCCCGACAGGGAATTGTTCATGCTCACAGGCGGGTATTTCTTGTTCTTGTCTCCGGCCGTTTGCGGCTCGGCGCGTTTGCGGCTCTTACCGCCAAACAGCGACCCGCTGCGACTGAAAAGCGAGCCCATTGTGCTGGATCGCTTGTGGCCCTTGACTTCCCCACCATGGGCGCCGCTCGTGCCAGCGCCGGGGGCCTCGTGCGCGAACCCAGACAGCCTGGCGAATTTGGGCGGCACGCTCATGCTAGGCCGGCCGCCATACTCCTGGCTTTGGGGCTGCGATGCGGACGTGGGAATCCCATAGCTGCTGCCTCCCCTGGGCGGCTGCTGAATCCTCCCGTGTGCGTTTGTATCTGCAAGCTCGGGGGGCACAGGTTGGCTGTATGATGCTCGGTTGCCTCCCGCAGGGGGTCGGCCGGAAGCTGTCGACTGCATGGAACCGCCGGTCTGGGGTCTCGGAACAGAGGAGCTGGGGAATGTGGAGAAGGCAGTTTCGCGCCCGCCTCGGACAACCGCGGCGGATGACGCCTGGTTGCGATGAGAGCTTGGCGGCTTTCTTGAAGCCACCGGCGGTTTGCCATAGGCATCGGTGACGGCTGAAGGATCATTGGGTGACGACGCCGCACCGGCGTCGGGAGCCTCGACCGCTCCTTGGCTGCCTGAGCGAGCACGCGTCCGGCTGCTGGACTGTGTCCCCGACGGCTCGCCACGTTGTGTGGTCGTATTTGGCGCAACATATTCCACCTGGACCGTGCGCCGCTTGTTCTCTCGTTGCTGCTTGGCATACGCAGCAGCCTCTGCGTCGGTGTCGATGGTGCCCTGCTTGCTAACCAGGCCGCCGATCGAAGGTGACACGGTCGTCTTCTTTGACGCCTCCCTCACTGACGCGCTACGTGTGAGGTTGGGGTTCTCCTCGTCTTCTGGGGGCACTGTTGTGTTCTGGATGTCTTTCGGACTTGTTGTGCTCGAAGTGATGAACTCGACGACGTGGGCATACTCGCTTAGCCAGCTGTGGCGGGCGACTTCGAATAGGTCTGCTCTCTTTCGCGGGTTCGGTACCAGAATTCGCCGTAATAGATCCCGCGCATGAGGGGTAACGTATTCTGGGAAAGTGAGCGGGGTGTTGACAATGTACTTGTAGAGGAGGTTGATGTTGTCTCCTTCCGGATTCGCCGGGTCGTCGTCAAAGGGAAGATAGCCAGCCAGCATGGCGTACTAGAACGGAGAAACCAATGTTAGCGCTTATCACGCCTGCTGCAAGTCGCCCACATACCAGGATAACACCACAGCTCCAGACGTCCACCTTCCTCCCGGTGTACAACGAGTCACTAACTACGAGCTCTGGTGCTGCGTAGCAGGGGCTGCCGCAGCTCGTCTGCATCAGATCGCCCTTGCGGGACCCGTTCGGCTTGACCCTATCCAACCCCACGCGCTTGAGAAACTCGCGGTCGCCAAGGTTCAGTTCCTCCTCCTCGCTGAGCTCGTCAGCAGGGTCGAACGTGTTGGCGAAGCCGAAATCCGTTATGATGATGTTTTTGTGGCGATCGAGAAGGAGATTCTCCAGCTTCAAGTCGCGATGCACGATCCCCTTCTTGTGCAGATACCCAACCCCGGAAACGAGCTGGGCGAATAACCGTCGGGCAGCATTGTCCTTCAAATACCGGTGGTTCAGGATGTAGTCGAAGAGCTCGCCACCGGAAGCGTACTCGAGCACGATGCCGTAGTGCCTCTCTGATTCCTCCATCTTGTGGAGCTTGACAATGTTGGGGTGTGTCAATTGCTTCAAAATGGCCACCTCGCGCATGATCTTGGCCATGCGCGAGGGGTTACCGCCAAGTTGGTCTTTTTTGATGAGCTTGATGGCGACCTGAGGTGACGGCTGGGTTAGTGGGCTGTAGCAGTCGGCAGCTCGGCAAAGCCATGTTACATACCTGTACACCTCCTTCCTGCTTCCAGCCAAGCTTGACTTTCCCAAATTCGCCCTCGCCAATGGTGTTGCCCAAGATGTACTCGCCGAATTTGGTCTGCTTGTCTCGTCTTGAATGATCGTGCCGGCTCCTCCCTCCGCGCGGGGCCTCATCGGCGGCATCTGACATGGCGACCATTGGGGGTGGCGCTGCTTCGTTGTCTTGCAGAGCCGCGGCGTGATGTGGTTGGCTCATGGCCTGGCGCTCTCTTTCCCGTTCGATGTCGATCTCGGGCTGGGACACCAATATGCTGTTGAGAATTTCGCTTGCCTCCCTCGACGGCCCATTGACCGAATTAGAGTTGGGAGGCGGTGAGCGGACCGCGGCGGCCGTGGATGGGTTTCCGCGAGCGTCACGGGCGCCATTCATCCCTTGTTGGTCGTGAGATGGCTGGTTGGCCCGTCGGCTTCGGGAGCTGTGATCCGACGGGTCTGTCCTCCCGTTCGCATCGCGGGTGGAATCGGCGTGGGTTCGGCGGGGCGAGTCGGTCGCTCGCTCGCTTGCTTGTGCGCGTCGGGAGCTTGATGTCCGGGGAGGGACGGCGGCGGGCATGTTCCTTCTCCGATCCCCGTTTGTGCTGTGCACGTCGGGCGAGCCCGCGGGCGAGGCCACGGGCACGGGGACGGGGGAAGCAAGGGCGGCGCGAGAGCTCATTGGAGCGTTGGAGTTGGTGAAGGCGTCGTTGTTGGCACTGGGTCTGCGAGACGGGCGTCGGGATGAAGAAGCCGGCGATGCTCCCAACAATTGCTGATTTGCATGAGGGCCAAGACCGTCGATTGTCGGAGATGGATGGGCCGGCGGGTGTTGTTGTCGAGCGAACTGGGATGCAGGAGCTGAGGTCGGTTGGTGAGGGACCGCCTGGAGAGCACTGGTCATTTTTCGGCTCCGCAGACGCGCAGAGAGACGTGTGAGCAAAGGTGCGTGCGACACTGCAGTGGGCTAAGGTCAAGGTTTTTGCCCGACTTCTCTTTTCGTCAGGCGGGTGAAATGATGCGCGACGAACTGGCGGACTGCAGGAAGATCCCAGCGCAGTGACGGTCAAGGGAGCAGGAAGCCGCGGTCGGGCTCGATGAGCGAGGAAAAAAAGGGAGCCTTGTTTCAATGGCGATTTGCACGCATGAAGCGCCTGCTGCGAAGTTCCCTGCTACTTGCGTTGGTTATAAAATTCAGCGCAAAGCGTCAGCCGTTCCGAGTTATTAGCGGGCCAATTCGACTCGCATTGTCCGCTGCGATTGGGGCCTGGAACTTCTTGTGCTTTGATTGACGGGCGTGTCGTTGGGCGTGAGTTCGCAGATGCGACCGCGGCGTCGGGGAGCGCGACTGGACAGCTCTCGAGCTGGCAGGGTCGTGCACTTGGCCAGGTGGTTGTTTACTTGAGCCGCAACCAGAGAACAATGTGCCTTGGGACCTGTAAAAACCCGGGGGGGGATTCGGAGGCACGGCGCAGAGATTGTGAGAATGAGGGATGGCCTGCACTGCAGATCTCCCCCGTCGCGCGACGGTGGGGAGAGCGAGGGATGGAAGAGGGCGGTGAGGTGAAGGGGAAGGTTCCTGGTTTGAGGGGATATGAACCGAGAGCCAATGGGTTTGTTGTCGATGTGGGTGTGATGTTTTTGGCGTCCCGCCCACCCGCGCAGTTCGTTTCTTTCTCAGGCTGGGGGCTGCTGCCACTCGCAAGCTTGGCTGACAACCAAATCGGCGCCCCAGCAATCACGGTGTCGAGTTTGGACATTTCGGCTCGAGTTGGTAAACGCCGCCCTTTACGCAAGGTACGGTACGGTACGGCCACCTCAATGTTACGGAAACGTGATGCCACCTCCCGTCAATTAACTTCCTGTGGATACAGTGGCTTTCCCCTCGAAACCCTTTTTTAATTCCACAGCATCAAGCCACACCGGGCTGCCCTGCCGCCCATTTCTTGATCCGTCTCAGAAACGATTCTAGGATTGTGTCGCAGCGTCGGTGAACTTTTGGGAAGAACTTGGAAACACCCGCCCCATCTCGTCTCGAGTACATACCTAGCTTGCACCTCGCCGCTTTGAAAGGTTGACGCTGAGAACCAACTGCCGTTTCTGGCGTGGTTCGAGAGTTTCAACTTGCATCTTCGGACCGACCTTCGGCTTCAAGTTGAATCACATCCCGCCCAAGACCGTTTAACGTTACCTGCCAGCCCATCTCAATGCACTTCATACCTAGCCGTGCTGTGTATTGACGATACTGTATTGTACAAAGTAACTACTCTGTACGGGATCTCTCTCGGCCCACGGCAGCCGAAACAGTTCCGACCGACCAGGGCGCGCAGGCATCGAGCATCATCCGTTTCGCAGATCGATCCTTTGGCAATGCCAAGAAGCTGTCAGCAGCGACGGGGCTGTTTGTCTTGGCCACAAACGGCTAGCGGCGTGAGCTCCCTCAGCTAGCAAGACAGGGTTCAGGTCCCCCACCCAGCAACGGCGACCCCTCTCAAAGTCCCGGCTCACCAACCAACAACTGACTCGAAGAAGACAGATATCAAAACTCCTTTTGTCAGAGAGCCCAGCACGACAGGGCATAAGCAGAGAGCAGACGCGAGCGGCGAGTGGCGATTCAACGAGGAGCAGCTCGGCCTCTATGTCCATGCAGTGCTGCTCGTTCACCGGTACCTATTCGATTCTCATCTCGCAGCGCGAACGCTCGTGTTCTTAACAGAAACGCAGCTTTCCCTTGCTCATCAATGGTGAAGTCGATCAACGGGTAAGCAAAACAACGCCGGTTCGCCCGTAGAGCTAGCTCTGCATGAACACGCACTTCAAATGAGCGAGGTCGCACTACTTTGTAAAATGGGCGACCCGCTGCTGAGTGCTGACCCAGACCGGCAAGTCAACAACTATCGCGATCCGCGACCTCGCATGGCGTCACCGAAAGGAAGTCGCATTGAAATCGGAGATGAGGCGCATGTCCCGACGCAGGGATCTGCACCTTGACGGGTTGCAGCCCACGAGTCCCCATTTCTCTCCACGGGACAAGATGGAAACCGCAGAAAAGCCCATTGACGAACGAGTCGCGAAAGCTTAAAACAGGGACAGCCCATCCCATCGTTCCCATTCGGAATTGCGGCCGTCCGTTGCGAACGGACCGTCCCAGAAAGAGAAAACGCTCGATACCACGTCAGTTTTCAATTACCGAACACGCCATGTCGGTCATTACCCTGTATCCATTGTCATCCCAGCTCGCTCACTCAGATCCGCCCGGAGATTCCAGAAACCTTCAAATTGCTGGAGACACGTTCAGGAACGAGAACCCGAAAACCGGGCTGCCTGAAAACCCTCAACGGCGCTGGAAGGGGAAAGCCCTTGCTCCCTCATCATTCCCCTTGCAGTAGCTCGCGGCATGCAGCTGCATGAATAATTAGAGTGAGATCCGAGATTGGTTACAAAGTTACGCGGTACAAGCTGACAAGCACATGCCAGATTCTCGCCATCTCATTGTCAGACCGAGCATAGTTATCTCCAAAACTTATCTCAAGCTGCATGATCCCGTCATACTATGTATAGCCTTCCGGGAGGTACCCGTTTGTCTCCTCAATTCAATATTGGTCCGCACAAGAATGAAGATCACCTCGGTCCCAGTTCCCAAAGCAACATGGAAGCCCGGGCGTGATGCGGTGTCAAGCGTGCGGGAGAGCGAGGGAAAATTGAATGCGCGTCTCGACATCGCCTCGCTGGGAGAGCTACAGGTGGCAAACCCAACTTGCAGATGCGAACACGACGAACAGAGACAGAGACGAGCAATGGACACCTACCTAACTTACCTGACTGACTGACTGGCGCACCCATCTGCCACAAGCTGCCCACAACTCTCTCGTAGTGACGCCCAACCCAGAAGACAAGTCGCACGCACAACAAATCGAAACCATTTTCTACTCTTTGTACACAACCTGCCACGCAAACTTTACAGCTTGATGGTAACATCGTACATGTCCAGCCCGACAGCTACGCCCGTCACAACCGCCATGTACCCACCTAGGATCCCCATGGTCGCCATCCTCCCCACGTCCAGCGTGCGCACCGTCATGTTGACCAGGCCCGTCAGCAGGTTGGCGAGCAAGAAGACGGCCAGGCCGTTGCGGTTATACGCCCGCAGCACGCGGCTCGTTGCCGCGTCGTACGCCTCCTTCTCCGCCCTGGCGTCCTGCGCCCTGTAAAAGGCCGGGAAGAGGAGCGCGTCGACCAGCGCAAAGGCCAGCAGCAGCGCGCTGTTGAAGGCCACGACCCACAGCACGTAGGGCAGGTTTGCCAGGCGCCGGGACACCGTCAGCCCGCCGCCGTAGGCGTAGTCGGTGCAGCCGAGGTAGAGGGCGGTCCAGAGCAGCGACCACGCCGACAGGGTGAGCAGGAGCGCGGTGCGCTTGGAGCTGGCCAGGCCGGCAAAACCCCGGGCTTTGAGGTTCCGGGGCAAGACGTACATGCCCGCGTCCTGGCCGGCGAGGAAGATGGCGAGGTATCCCCAGAAGCTGAAGATGCCCTCCCGGTTCATCGAGATGAGATCCGTCCGAGGCCCGGCCAGGATGTATGCCTTGAGGTCCGTGCTTTCGAGAAGCACCTGGTACAAGACGCCCAGCAGAATGGCTAGTCCGGCGTACGACGGCACCACTTTGAGTGCCGACCGGAAGAGAGCCACGGAGGGGGGCAAGAAGGCCAGAGTGAAGAAGAAGTTCCAGTGCACCCCATATTCCGTCACATGCTCTGCGTAGTCCAGGCCCTTGACGCTAAGCAGCCTCACGAGGCCCAGGGCAATCAGCGGGAGAGAATGGCGCAGCGACTGCACCAGCCGTGTGGCGAGGGGCGTGGCCCTCCCCTCGGCGCGCTCCTTGAGCACGGGCCGAGAGGCGACGACGCCGGCCGAAAACACAAACGACCCGACGCCCATGTCCATCAGTGAGGTGCCCCATGTCTCGACCTTGGCAAACCGGCGCGGGAACAGGCGGAAGTCGACGGCGAGGATGCATATGCAGGTGACAACCATCATGTTGCCGCGGTAGTGGGTCAGGAAGGGCTTGGTGGACAAGGCCCCGAGCGGGGCCGACGATGCCTTGGACTGCGCATTGGGAGGGAGCTGGGGCTTCTTCTTGCGTGCCGAGGGGGCGACGGCGGGTACGAGGCAGATGGCGACGGCGGCTGTCAAAAGGAGGATGTTGAGGAGCAGCGGAGCGCGCGAGTACAGGGTGACGGAGAGCAGGAGGGCGCCCACGTTGAGGAGGAAGTCGACGACAAAGGCCTCTGCGGTGTAGGGAGCGAAGAACGACTGTCGGGCTTGGAGGGCGGACCAGAGCATGGCGACGACCTGAGGAGTGGTTGATCAGCAACATGGCGGTCATGGCTTTGTCTGATAGCTCCTCCGGGGGCCGTGACGGCCTCGATAGCTCATACCGGTGCCACTGCGCAGACCTGGGCAATCTCAGCGACCGACCCTCCTGAAAGATTCGAGACAAAGTCCTCCTTGAGCTGCTTGTAGCTCGGCGCAGCAGTTGCTGCCGCTGTCGCAGCCGCTGTCGCCGCGTTTGCTGTGTCGGCCATGGTTTGGGATGCGGAGGAGGCGGAGGTCAAAAGGGGCAACAAAGAAGGTGCGGTCGGCCACTTGTCAAGAAATCATCTCAGCAGACAGTCCGACAGTGACTGGATAGTCTGTACTGTGCAGGACGCCGACACCCGGATTTATTCCTTATGGTTGAAGAAGTCGAAAGAATCAAAGTGAGAAGTGAGGTGCAGCATCAGCCTGGCGATGCCAGCTTGCGGCTTCCCGATTCCATGGGTCGGCAAGGCGCGAGCCAATAGAATCTGGCCCTTCTCCATGCTGCCAAGAGCAAGACCCACGCGAGCTTCTTCACCCTCCACTGTCACATCCCCAATCTCGGAAGCCTCCATTCCAAGCAACTGCCGTGGTCAGCTTCTCAAATTTCAACTTTCAGTTTTCATCTTTCTCCTACAAACTCTAATTTAACGCGAGCTCTCTTTGAAATGACAGATGTAGCACTCGGCATTTTCAACTTTGGTCGCACCTTCCAGTACAACTTGAAGATCTTTAGGAGGCATGACACTCTGTGTCCCAGAAGTGGCCCTGCTGATCTCAACCGAAAATGCAGCATCGTCTGCAAACAAATGCTGTCAGTGGCGTGCTCAGGTCCTCTTTGTTCTCAAACTGGGCTGCGCCGGGAGAGTCTGGAACATGCGACATGCCATCGCACATGCCGTGCTCCCTAAAATAAAAAACTGTCCTCTCTGCGCGCCAGTCTTTGTCCGCCAGCGGGTCCGATGAGTCGCCCGCAGCTTTGTCTCGCAATGCTACGCTTAGCTGACTCACCAGAACGGGCTTTGAGCCACGGCATTCTTTCAGTGTTGGAGAAAGGACAAGTACAGAAGCAGCATGGCCACCGCTGGCTGCGCCGCCCTCACCGTCGCCGCCATGTTCCTGTCTTGGACACCGAAGCCATCCTCTGCGACGACACCTTGGTTATTACCGCCATCTTCTAGCTTCAGTGTCAAATCTTGCTAGGCAGCACAAGAGACATCTCTACCACCACACATGGAGACCCAAACTCGATCCCGGCCGGAGTTACGGCCAGTATGCACTAGCCGGGAGCAGCACTCGGCATATCCCAGGACTACACCTCAGTCGGCTACGGGACCCCTCTTCTCGGCCACGCTAAGCTTACCCAGCCCCATGTACCCAGCATCGCCGGGCTACGACTATGTCATGAGGGCCCATGAGCGAGCGTTGGTGGACAGGCTAGACCGGCCGGACCAGCGGGGGCGGCGCGAATCTCTTCACCAGCCTTCGCCAACAACGGCCCGCTCGCTCTCACCCATTTCAGAGCAGACCATGTCTGCTCGACGTGTGTCGGTCGCCAGTTTGCCCCTGCCCCGCGCCCGGGCCCCATCGCCTCGGTCACCTGGCTTCGCGCAGTATCCGGGCCCCCAGACCATCGCCGCCCAGAGCAGGGAGATTCTGCTCCGGGGCCTGCCGGATGGGCTGCCGCGCTCGCCTCCAGATCCTTCCAGCGCCACCGACGACCGCCGCCAGTCGATGCCGGTGCCATGGTCCCCAGGCGCACGGCGGAGTAGCCAGCAAGTACGGGACGAACTCCAGAGCTGGGGACATGTCTACTATGGCAAGAGCTCTATCGCCGACTGCTTCGTGTCGGCTGTGGCTCTCCGGCGACACAGCGACAGCTCTTCTGCCGACGAAGGTGCAGCAGCCAAGGGAAGCCCGCCTCGGGGGAAGAACCGGGTCACGATTCGTGCACGCGTGAGGCCGTGCGCGCTCGATCGAAAGCCTTTCCTCCTCCGGCGGACATTTGACATGGACGAGCTCCGAGCTACCATCCCGGAGCTGCCATCCGCCCCCGCCGGATCCCGGCGGCCCTCAGCCGAGCTGTCCAGCAGGAGCCCGCTTCCAGCCAGCCGGCGACGCTCGTCGCTGGCACTCGGTGCCAAACACGGTCTGAACCTCGACAGGTCCCATGTTCAGAGCACCAATACAGTGCCGATTCGTAAGTGACTGAATCAGTCCCAGTCTCCGCCGTCCTCCCCGCCCTCAAAACCGCTGACATGTGTTCTCCCCAGATATAAAGTTTGCACGCGCCTTCCTGCCCGTCCTGGCCGCGCTTCTCTACTCGGGCCACATCCGGAAGGGCGACATAGTCGACCTGCCGCTGCCCTACCCGGAGGCCTGGACCCAGACGGTGGCCCATGTCTACACGGGCCAGGGCGAGCTCACCGAGGCCATCAAGCAAAACATTGTGTATCTGGGAGGTAAAGCATGAGATTGTGAGATCGGAGTCGGAGTGTGGGGGAGGGGAGGCACGCCGCATTTTTCTTCTATTCTGCCGTCATGGCCACATGACCTGGGGGGCCGCCACTAGGCTTTGACGACTAAAACGGCGGCCCCTCTTACTGTACATTTGTATGACGGGCTTTGTCCCGTGCTTTTCTCAGTACGTCTTTGATGACCATAAATCTACCTTACCCGAGCCAACCCGCTTCCTTTGCTACCAAGGTAACTTCCGCTGACCAGTGCTTGCTCTGTGGTGAGCTACCTAGGTGCTATGCCATGTTCAGCCTCTATGTTGTGCTCGCAAGATCATGAGCATGAAATACCGAGGTGTGCCGAGACAAAGGCTCCTCCGTGCGGGGATGCAGTAAAGCTTGTCGCCGCCTACGGAGATTCCCGTTCGCCTTGGGTCTGGCCATCCGTCCAATCTCGATCGGGATCGCTCAACACCAGTAACATCTTCGGGAGTCAGTGCGCATGGATGGGTCCAGATCAGGACTCGGCAGCAAGCCCCTCACACCCGACTGCGGGAAGTGCCGTCTGGTACGCCCCGTGGCGTCGTGGGCCTGTGTTGGGTACTGTGTATATCAGCCCCTGCAGGATCGGAGATGGCCCATCTGGCATGCTCTGCTCCGGGTGGCCATTATGGAACACGACATATACCGTGGTTTCGCTGAGAGCGACACTGAGCCCGAGCCGGGCCATTCAGCAGAGCACATCGCCAACGGTCAGCCGCGATACTGTTCCAAATGAGTGCAGCTCCCGTCCAGCGTCCCCGTCTCCCGACATCCATCTCGTCCCCCAACGTCCTCGGCCGGCCCATGGACCCAGCCCCTGCCCCGTTGGTGTACATCAACGGCTGGCACGGCATTGGCAAGGAGACCGTCGCCGAGTGCCTGACGCTGCTCCTCGGCAAGGAAAAGTCGCTACTCATCGACGTCCGCAGCGTAGGCCGCAGCAGCTCTCCCGTCGACCACAGACATGACCACCATCATCACCATCACCGCCGCCGCCGACACAAGCACGAGTCGGAGAGAAACCCGCTCTTGACCCCTGAACACCCGCGATACTTCTCGTTCGACGCGGACCCCGACAACTCGGATCCCACCTCCCTCGGCCTGGCGTCGCCAACCTACTCCTCGTCATCCACCGCCTCCCGCTCCGCCTCCATCTCGTCCGACTGCAGCCTCGCCAGCGGGTCCACCACCGACACAGCAGCCACCAACTCCCCCATCCTCGCCACCAAGAACTCTTTCCCGCTCCCAGCCGCTCTCCCATGCGCCATCCAACCCACCATCACCACCACCGGCCCCCCTCTGCAGCTGCAGCTGCAACTACCACCACGCAACACCCCAACCCCACCAACCCCACCAACCGCCGCCAGTACCACCAGCGACACCACCACCACACCCACACCGACACCCACCCAAACTCCCTGCCCTCCACTAACCATGCCAACCCTACCAGCCCTTTCACTACCCCCCAACCAAGAAAACGAAAACCAAGAAAAAACCAAAGCAACCACCACCATTACCACCACCCCGCAGAGGCAAATCTCCCTCGAGAACCTGACCCGCCTCCTCGCCTCCCCGCCCAACCACCGCCGCCTGGCCGTGCTGCCGGCCCACGCGCCCGACACCCCCGCGGGACGGGCCCTGCTCGGCACGCTCGAGGCGGCCGCCGCGCGGGCGGGGCGGCTCTTCTTGTGTGTCGAGCTGCGGTGCGAGATGGGGGTCTATCGGGCGCGGGTGGTTCGGCAATCTGGTGAAGGTTTTGGGTGCAAGGATGGGCGTTTTGGTCGTTTGGATGGTGAGAGGGGTGGGGAGGGGGGGTTGTTCAAGTTGAGAGGGGTTGGTGGTGATGGTGGTAAGGGCTTGGATTTGGACAACGGGGTTGCGGCGGGGCTGGTGTCGGTGGTGGGTAGTGGTCTGGGCTCCGGCCTGGAGTCATGTTCTGATTTGGAGTCGGTGTCGGGGTCGGCCGGGGGGGTTGGGAATGGCTCCTGTTGCGGTTCTGGCTCTGGCTCTGGCTCTGGCTCTGGCACTGGCTCGGGGGCCGGGTGTGATTCGGGACTCGGATGTGGCTCGGGGACGGACGCACAGATCTTGGGACCGGTCAGCAGGGAAGAGGGCCTGGGTGAGATCTACGCCGCAGGGCCGGTATACCCCAGCGGATACGGGCCTGCGGCTGTTGATGGAAGGGAGGCAAGGGGGCGAGCGATGAGTCTGCCTCACACCGGAGCAATGACGGCGCCAACACCGGTTGGGCAGGTGATGGACTCTCCGGTGGGCATCTGGCGAGCTGGTCAAGGCTTGGCCATGGCGGGCAGGGCTGGGCTGACGGTAGACGTCACATCTCTCCCGGCGTTCGAGGCGGCGCTGCAGATTGTCGAGTTTGTGAGGGCGCTCGAAGCAGCGAGGGACGCCGAGCTTTGCGGCCCTGGAGGCAGCGTTGCCACGCCACCAGCGGATGGGTCAGGGAGTCGGGAGGAGTGGATGGCGTCTGGAGGTTGATGGTGTGCTCCCGAGGAGCAACACTTGGTGGCCGGAATGGCCCAAGCTGGAGCCCGGAGAGAGGCTCTTACATCACAGGGAGCTTCGAGGGCAGGGCGGTTGCCGCAGGAGACTGAGGATGAGGACGGCACATATAGCCCGACATGCTACGTGGTCTACCAAGGCTAGGCGTGACGTCCCTGCCGTTGAGCCCCATTGGTCTGCTTTCACCGACCAGAGAAGCGAGACCAAACAGAGAGTCACACCGGGTAGAAGGCGCCGCTTTCAGATCACAAGATCAGATCCGGGAAGAGCCCGAGCATTCGCGAAGCCGGGTATCTCGGCACAGCATCCGTACGGCGTCATGTCTGTTGCCCCGGTTTCCGCCTTGGTTTGTTTCACCAGCTTCTGCATGGGAGGGACGGACCGCGGCAGGGCAGGCACAACGCAGGCACGAACTGACACATGACGGCTGGGCACGGCACGGGCACACAGCGTCGGCTACCGCATCCAGTGACGGCTTGGCGTCAGTCGGCCCGGCTTGCTCTCCTGGCAACTTATCGCTCCCGATCTATCGCTTCCGGTAAGGTTCCGGGTCTGTCCGGGCCCGCCAAGGTGGCTCGGTGACCATCCCGAGGTGAAGCTAGCGAAGGAGGGATCGAAATGGTCTCAGGGGTCACCACCCTGGGCTCTTCAGCACCCCGCGCGTGCGCTCTTGCCGCCCCCAACCTAGGAGCGAGCCATGGGGGCACGGGAGGATCTCCGGCACGGTATCCCGCAGACCCAAGGCTGCAGGAGGCCTTTCAGAGCACCCTACGTGCATGATGCTGTTGTGGGGAGGGCGGTCGCGGAAGCATAGAGATTCACCCGGATCTTGGCTGGCTGGGGCAAGTGTCATGTTGATATCAGCGTCGGTTAGCGCTGGCGGTGGGCATATTGCTCATGGGGAGATTGGAATCTACCACAGTAAGATAGGATTGAAACATAATGCCGTTCCCAAGCCGGAACATATTGTACAATCGCCACTATTTAGTAGGTAACGTCAAGGTGTTTCTGGCGAGCATTGTGTCTTGGCCTAGCTGGTTTACACTTTGGCATACACACTACACAGGGCAGCTAGGTCCTCGAGTATCGCTGGCTCTCACATACTTTTCCGCCATGATCGGCCAGGCTTCAGAGTTCCATCTCGGTCTTCACGGAAAAATATCCGAAATAGGAGAGAAGACACCACTTATAATACTGCAGTAGGGCTCAGGCAGTACCTTGGTTACATGATCTGTGTATTTCCAAGGTACCTATCTGTACTTGTACGATAGTTACCGCCAGGACAAGAAGAGCAATCATGCCTGAACGCCTCCGATCGTCGACGCGAGCCAAGATCCAACATCAACTGCATCAACTCCATCAACTGCATCAACTGCATCCCACGTCCACTCCACTGACGAACACGATCGATCGGCAACGGTTGCGGAGGAAGAAGCCAACAACAAGACCGAGCTCCATACCAATTTCGTTGCTTTGCGGGCAGAGGTCGGCACGACTGCGACGCTGCACGGGATATTCCAACATTTAGACATACCCCGGGGCGTATGCTACGTAGCCAAGGCACCTCTCTGGCTCTCTCTCATCAGTTACTGTGAAAGGAACGACTCGTATCAGCGAGCGTAATATGGATTAAGGTGCTGCTCGTCTCTTCCAAACTGAACCAGTTGATCGCATCATCGACTCCTCGGAGAAATAGCCAATGAACTCGTCGAAGTAACCTACAGCAAGTAGCAGTGGCCGCAGCGGCGGCCCAAGTGCGTGATCAATCACATCAACCAACGAGTGATGAGAGTGATCATGAGAGAAGGGAAGAGAAAGGGTCCTGCAGTCCAAAAGTCTCTCCTCCCGCCCCTCAAAAACGGGGGCTGGAATCTCCATCCCG
The DNA here is from genome assembly GCA_033575675.1 of Parathielavia hyrcaniae. Lineage (NCBI taxonomy): Eukaryota > Fungi > Ascomycota > Sordariomycetes > Sordariales > Chaetomiaceae > Parathielavia > Parathielavia hyrcaniae. The sequence goes on from MU863639.1 coordinate 362,295, forward strand.
TCGCCTGCCGTACCCGCAGCGGCCAATCACTCCCCCATCAATCCTCCATCCTCGGCCGAGAAACTGACCGAGAGAACAAGAGCAATGAATTGCCTGCTGGATCATGCAGACTGCACGACGCAGCCAAGAAAAATCAGTTGAGGAGAACGGGGGCAAGAAGGGCCGTATGCGACGAGAAAAGTCAGGGAAGAACCCACAAACGCGGCCCCAGCCAGCCTATAGACAGTGGACGACAGAATTCAAGAGAGCAGAGCAGAAGAATCGCAATGCAACCCTGCACAATTGCCCGCTTCTGTACAGATTACTTCGTACGAAGCAACTAACTAGCATGTGAGTAACGACAGGTGGATCGGCAACTTCAAGCCCCCGATGATGGATTGAGTTTGGTGTTACGCAAGACTTCCACCCTTTCGCCACCTGTTGATCGGTTGTTTCGTTCGTTGTTGGTCTCCTTCCCTGCCGTGACAAAAATGGCAAAGCGGCCCCAGATTTTGCGATCCGCGCCGTCGACCGTTGAGAGCGATCTCGCCATTGCTTTTTTTTTCTCACTCCTGCCCCCTGTCGTGTCGGTACGGGTGGGGCTACCCGGCCAGGGCAGAGGGGTTTGCAAGGGGGGGCCGGGCCAAACTGCGGATCTCGGGCCTTTGTCGCCGAAAAAACGGCGTTGGATAAATTCGGGCACCGAGCTTGCTTGTGAAAACTGCAACGACATGCATGGTGGCTTAGATTTTTTTGTCCGACGACGATTGACAGTGCGTGCAAACACGTAGGCGTCCTGACTTTGTACTAGTAATCCCTGGGAGCCGCCCATGCCCTGTCGTCCACTGCTGCTCGAGCTAGACGTCGAGTATCGTTTTCCAGTCAAAGTCACGGTAGGTATTCGTACAATACATGTGACATGTTCAGGCGAGCATCGGTACCTCGCCTGTTTCGCAACCTGCGCGCAAGAATTTGGAGGTCAAGACCCCATCTGCATGCAATAGCGTGATGCTTGCTGCGACCAGCTGTGGCCAACGGCAAGTTTCCATGGCCTGCCGTTTCGATAAGCTCTTGCCGTGCAAAGATCTCCGTAACCTTATCCTCTCGGGTTCCATCTTCTTTGGACAGCCCTCGATAAACGGCACCATACCGTAACGCTGATTACTAGGGAGTGTCCTCGAGGTTGCCATGTGCTCAACAAGCAAACGCTGGCTGTCACCAACACGCGACGACGTCGAGTCTCCTTGGCTGTTGCTGTGTTAGCGTTGTCACCACCTCATCACATCGTTCGACATTGGAACCGCCAGCCTGCCGCCGGCCAAGGTAGCTAGCGGTCTCGAAATCACTTGGCGAAGCAACTCTACCTGAACAACACCCACAGCATCACTACTTTACCTCTTTCGGGATATTGCTGCATTGCCTCGCATGGCTTCTAGAACTTCCAGCCGCCCATCCACTCAACCCCCATTCGCCGGCCTCTGGCGCCGGACGCATGTCGTTGTGCGACGAGATACGTGCCGTGCCGGTGGTGGGCTCGGAACCGTCTGTCAGTCTACCTACCATATTTCATTGCCGTGCCGCTCAGATGCCGGCCTCGCCAATCCGCGCGAGAGAGAAACCAGCTCGACGATGCATGACGCAACACCATCTGTTGCCGTGTCCGCTCCGTTCGCCGCCGCATATATAGACCTCATGCTCGCTTGTCAACCCGGGAATGGCTACGTTGGCTCCTCTCTCAAGGCGTATCAATATCAACCAGGCCTGCAGCCGGTTTGCCCTTGTCTCAGGAACCATGCGGAGTACTGCCCTAGAACCCTCCAGACAATGGATGGCAGAGCCGTGACGGCGCTACAGCAGGCGTGCATTCGCTTGCCGTGACGATGGCGCCATGGCGGGAAGACGTGCATCGGAAGGCCCTCCCTCTCCTGGTGGGCGAGGTGGCATCGTGTGCAGGTATGGGATGTCTGGGACCTGCCGGCGCAACATCCGGCATGAAGCAGATGCATGTTGAGCTGCACTGCGGCAGAGCAAGAAAAAAAAAATTCTCGAGACGGAAAAGGAGATATTGTCCAGAGCCCCGTTGGCGGCTTCGCCAGCCTGAGAGCTACTGTACGCAGAAAGCGTCAGGTACCAACATACGTGGCGTTGCTTCTAAGAAAAGGAAGTGGGGAGATAAGGTACTTAGCTGGTACTTAGATCTCGTCCATGATGTGTGACCATTGTACCTTGGATGTCTCCGCACCAAGACAGCAACGGGGTTTCTCGGCTCACCTGCCTCCACCCCTCCCTTTCCCCTCTGCCCCTCACCCCAACTCCCTCGTGTGCAACCCCGAAAGTTCGTCATCCAGACCGAGAACGATATCTGAATGGCCAGTCACCTTGGATGCTGACCAGGAGCACATGCGCGCAGCCGATCGACCCCAACCCGCTGCTAACCGTGTCGAGACCAATCCATCTGCCCGTTTACCATCTTGTGGCTCAGCCACAAGCCTTGTCTTAGGTTGTCACGCTTGTTGAAGACTTTGGTGTCCATCTTGCTTGAACCAGAAGAGTCGAGATAAGAAGAGCGATTGAGTAGTTACGCGAAAGTGCTCCACAACATCCCGCTCCTGGCTCCTCACAGTAGCTTGATGGATATCTGCAAGACATGCGTACATTGCGTACACCATCCTCATAGCACCGTGGGTCCAGCAGACGCAGGTCCGAGAGAAAGGAGTTAGGCGCAGCCTCATCGGGGGGAGGGGGAGGGGTAATGAGGGGAGAGAGAGGGGGGGGGCGTGGGGAGGAGGCCTCGTTTCTGCGAGTTGCTCGCGGGCCCATGGTCCAGATTGATCCCCCCATTTATTGTCCCCACCACATCGAACATCAGCGGCGCTTGGTCGATATGCAGATTGACGATTCGGTCGATTGCGATCCTTTAGCCGCGTCCGTTGTGGACCGTGAGTTGCATCGTCCTATGTAAGTTTTCGAGGCTCGTGTTGGGGCAGAGACTTGGTGGACGAGATCGGACTTGTTCCCGAGTTGGCTTTTCTTGGCGATTAGCAGTAGTTAACCTACCGTTAAAGAACTCCATGATGAGATGTTTGGCTTTATCAGCGCGGATGCGTGCTGATGTGATGGGAATGTGTCAGCCTTGATTCTTAGTCGAGGTGAGACGCAGTGCCAGAGACAGGGCTCGGAGGCCATGGAAGAGATGCGAGTGGTTCAGTTCTTGGGAAAGCCTGGTGACCCAGTGGTGCTCCTTCCATGTCTGGGCGTTTCCTATGTAAGCACGTGGAGTCCCGTCCCTTCCATCCTCGGAGGTTATCTCGCACCTTCGAAAGAGGCAGGAGGAACACTGGCCCACGTGCGGTTTGAAGAGGCTGAAAATGTTGGCCAAACTCGCCTGGTAAGAGCAGTGACTTGATTGCGACTTTTTCCCAAGGTCCGATTTTACGGTGCATTGGTGACTTGAATACTGGAGATGTGTGAACCATGTAGTAAGTACCTTTACCTTCTGGAGTAGCTTATTCAGAAACTTCGAGCGCTCGTCGAGGCGATTGCCAACACTCGAAACTGCGCCTAAAGTCTCGGGACCAAGCAACCAATCCATTGTTTGACTGACTACCTGCTCAAGAGGGGTCCAAGTCCGAGACCAACAACTTGGAAACCAACCACTGATGACGTATTCTATAGACCCTTGTTTTTGTGTACAGTAAAGGCCCAGCTGCAAAGGTAGACATGATCAACAAAATAAACGGTTACGGGACAGTAGCAGTACCTCACTCCGCACCTCATGCTGTGCACACCACACCATCTTTTTTCTTTCTGCTCGATGCCGCAGCGGCTATCCACACACGGGGCGTCTCAGTCTTCTTTTAGTCAGTCCCCCTCAGTGCGGGGGCAACCAATCGCAGCAGCAAACAAACCAACAGATCGCTCATGCATGAGAGGCTTGCCAGGGCCAGTCGGACGACTGCAGGATGGAAGGACCAGGGTAGATCGTGAGGGGTGCGGTAGTGGCGGTACTTGTGTCCTCCATCAGGACAGCTCGCTGTCTGGGCGTACTTGTTGGTCGGGGCGGCGGACAGGTTGCCGTGAAAGTTGAGACGTGCTCGGGTTAAAGCCGCGGCCCCAACAAAAACAGCACGGAGACCCAGATCGGGTATGTTCGTTCTGCTAGCAAGGAATCGGGAATGTGTCCGTCTTCTAGGGCGGATAGAGAATTGCCGTACCAAAGCAGTACCACCAAACGTAAATACATGATATCTTCAAGAACCAACCCTTAATGTGTTTCCTTGATCGAGAAACGGTCCCCTTCATTTACCTGTTCACACCTAGGTACCATTGACTATAAGCCGTTAGCTATTAGACATCGAGATCTTTCCGAGACGTACGGATATTCCAGCGACTCGCAAACAGCAAGCATCGCCATACCGTGGACTGCCCCGGTCGAAGCCATGCTGTGTCACCTCAAGGGCCAAGCGACAAAAAACATCATCTGGCACGAGGCGTTTCCATAGCAAACGCATGATAGCGTGCATACGGGAAACTTAACGTTAATTCACAGCCAGTCGTGTTGACTAACTACCTGAAAGGGAAATGATCTACCCTGAGTAGCCTGATCCGGATATTTGCTCGGTTCTGATTGGCCAGTGCCTTTTACAAGCCAGCATTTGTCTTTTTTCCTTTCTTGTTTTCATGCTTCCTTTCTATGATCTCTCAACTCAACGCCATAAATTTTTGGCAAATCTCAACCATTTGTTTCTTCATGCTCATGATGACACCGTCAATCTAGGTCTACCTCTACCGACCCTGTTCTAATGCACCCTGTTTTCTTTTCCACACTCCCCTTGGCAAGAAAACACCAGACCAGTGACATTCCAGAGGTATTCCACGCCACACAAGGGCCGGTCCGCGTGCAAAATAATGCTCAACTTCCTTCATCCCCAGTCCGCTTCAAATATCATTAAGACAGCAGACTCCCTCATGCCAGGGGTCAAGAAGTCAAGAAAGAACCCAGACCAAGAACTTTTGTTTCTCCCCCAGTTCAGCCCCCGAAACCCCTTACCCCCCAGACCCTCCCCTTGTATTTTGTATTGCCACAGCAAAAAAAAAAAAAAAAAAAAAAAAAAAAAAAAAAAAAAAAAAAGGAGATGCGGCTTTAGATACCAGAATTTCTCCCCCGAGTCGAGTCCTGTTTAACCTCGACTGCGGCCCAGAGTCGCCGTGACAACCGAAATAAATAAAAAACCCGACCCTTCCGACCAGAGACAGCCACGTATCGGTTGTGTGCTGCTGCTGCTGCCAGGCCCCATCACTTTATCGGAGGTTGACTGGCTTGCGGGTAGACGACGTCGGCCGTCACCGTACTTGCACACCTGATGAACTCGTGTGTCCGAGAAGACGCTATGGCCACGCGGTGGGCGTGCGAGAGACGAGATTGCATCGTCGTCGTCTTGGGCAAGTCTGGACCGTACGTCGGCGTGGCCAAGCTCTGGCTCTGAGGCGGCTTCTCCTGCAGGCGGAACGTGTTGTGCTCGTCGCCGTCCTCCCTGCTGCCCCATGACGTCTGTTTGCTTGCAAGTCAGAATTGGAACGCTGAATAGAGCTTGTTGCGGGGCATAGGGCAAAGCGGGGAGGGGGGGGGGGTGGATCAAAATACCTCCTTGAGCGTAAAGAGCGCCCATAGCTTGATCAGGCCGTGGAAGTAGCCAAACAAGATGGACACGGGCAGGAACACGATGTCACCAGGGTTCTTGCGAAACAGCCCAGCCAGTTTCACTACCTTGGTAAAGCCAAACATGAAAGCGATCTCGGCTCCCAGCAGGAGGTACCGATTCCTGGGCTCCCAGTTCTCCGTACCCCACCAGCACGAGAAGAGCAAGAGCGGGTCGACCAGAAACGCCAGGGAGGTAAAGGTGGCAATGTGCAGCGCGTAGGTGCACCAGGGCTGTTGCCTGTGAAATCGAGAAGAGTGGTCAGCAAAAACGAGCCCAACAAGCGTCATGCGAACCAGAGCCGTTCCCATACCTCCATACGTATCTCTCGCCCACGAGGCTGGTCCAGTTGCTCCGCCAGTTGCTCCGTGCCCAGCGAGAGCACTGGTAGAGGAACTTTGTGCTGTTCTCGAGCGTGGTCTCGATCTCGCACTCGGGCTCGTACTGTATCCAAGTCTTCCGCTGGTGAGCCACCAGCCACCTAGTCACAAAGTTGTCGTCGTCGGCATTGAGAATGTACCTTCCCCACTTCTCATTCTTGAAGTTCGACAGGAAGTTGTAGCTCTTGAGGATCTCGGTCCGGTAGGCGCCCGTGCGCCCAGACATGCACGAGGTCCCGCCGTCCAGGTTGTGCGTCGCCGAGATCTCAAAGTTCCGCCGCTCGATGTAGGCGGCTCCCAGCCAGTTGAAGATGCGCGTCGCGGCGTCTCCGTCGGTGACGCGCTTGACCCGCTGGCACGTCCCGACCCCGCCCATCTCGTCGTCTTCGAACGGGGCGAGGAGCCAGGGCATTAGAGTGGACGGCCACTCCACGTCGTCGTCGGCCATGATCGTGATCTCGGTCCTGACGTGCTCGTCCTCGAGCGCCTTGCAGACCTGCAGGCGCTTGTTCGCCTTGTCCACCTGCAGCACTTCGATCTCGACCGGAGACGCGGCATCGGGCATGCGGAGCGTCGCCGCGACCCGGCTCAGCGCCTCGTGCTTGTTCCACGTGGTGACGAGCACCAGCTTGGCCGGCTTACAGGCTAGGATGCTCTCGAGCGAGGGCCGCAGCTCCTCGGGGCGGTTGTGGATGGTAGGGATGACCACGGTCACATCGTCCGATGTGTACCTTGGCTTCTCCCAGTTTGGCTGCTTGGATTTGTAGGTCCAATGACTAACGCAGTGGACAAGAAGGCGCAGGTAGCGATGAATCCTAGAACGGCATGTCAGCAGCAGCTCGAAAATTGCATCTCAGGGGACGGGGCGCCCGCGGCACATAGAGTTAGGCACGCTGACTCCAGCCAGGACAATAAGCATACCAGAGGATCGCGTGTAAAACTGCCCAGAACTTCGTGGACCAGAGGAAGTCCAGGTTGGGTATTACAATATCCATTAATGCAAGCATGTTAGGGCGAAACAACAAGCAGAAAGGCGTTTGCTGCAGTGGCTGAGACGGCGGTCTCTAGTGAAGTACCTGGCTCCAGGATCGAACAATCTTGGTCTCCCAGACCTCAGCGAGCACGTCTGTTCGCTGGACTGCAGATCGGGGGTCGGAAGCGGATGCGGACAGCCGATTCGGGTGTTGGGGCCGCCGAGTATGGCGTTCGGACCAGGCCGGGGCCGACGGCAAACGAGAGGAGCGGGTTTGCCGACCAGGAGACGGCACGGCTGTGTCATGAGAGTCGGGATCGACACGCGTCGTCCGGAGGGCGCGAAGGAGGGTTCGGCCGGTTTGCTGGGACAGGACAGGATCTCTCCCACATGTGTCACTTCCAGGCTTGACGGACACAAACGTGAGGCCTGCTGGGGGCAAGGTCCGGCGGTAGTTCGAGGCGATGGCAGTCCAGTGGACTCGGAGGCCAAACAAACGACCGGCACAGGCTACTCCTGCCCACACGACGGGAATCTACCGTCGAGGGTAGGCGCCAGGGAATGGGACACAGCAAGGTGGCAAGGGGTCAGAAAAACAATGCCATTGCAGAGACCAGGCGGTCTTTTCCCCGTTGAACAATGACAGAAAGAAACAAGAAATGAATGGAGGAAGGGGAGCGGTAGATCTGATTCGGGAGGTCTAGGCTCGGGAGGAATGCCGAGATATATAGGCAAGCAGATGGCTGGCCAAGCAAGACACGGGCTGTTACTTAACAGAAGTCCCTGTGGAAACAAAAAGAGAAGATGAGCGAATGGCAGTGCGAGGCTGTCCGCGAGAAGCAGCTGCCGGTTTGAGAAAAACAGACGGGTACCTCGAAGTACACGACGTTGGTCGCGGGCCGAAAGGCATGTTTGGTGCATGTACTTCCAGGCAAGACCAACTTAGCCGTTGAAAAGGCGCAATCTTAGGGATGCAGCTGGTTCTCCAGCGTCCCCACGGTAGATTGACCTGGTTGAGCAGCTCCAATACCTTCAACTCTGCGCGGCTCTCGGTGCAGTGGAAACAAAAAAACGACTGGGGGGGACGCGGGAGTAAAAGGTAAGGTAGCGCAGGGTCTCCCATGTCCTCACATGGAAGACGTTGCAAATTGGTTATTGAACCGCAGATGCTGTTGCAGTAGCAAGCCAAGCGATGTCGAATCGGGATATCGGTGGGGTGGACATCCTCAAGTGCTACCCCGGGGGGGCTTGCCAAGGCCGTTTGTCGTTGGGGTATCGTGCATCTCAAGGGGGAGGGGTGCAGGAAGCCGGAGGACGTTGCAGTTTAGACACCCCACGGGGGGCCCTTTTTTCCCATGCACGCTCAGGTCTTTCATCCTCCTTCCCGCAAGCGAGTCAGACGCTCCAAGATAGTTACGGATAGCTCGTTGATCCTCGTTTTTCCTCTCTTCTCGAGAGCCTCGCCAGTGGCGGACGACGCGTTGGTATTGGATCCAATTTCGAGCTGGCGGCTCGCAGTGCGGCACCCTGCGAGATGTCCTCGATGAGGCTTTAAATTGGGTGCGGAGTTGTGGTCGAGATCCACCTCCCAGGATGGAGTCCTGTGGTATCCGTATCTGTACGCCATCGAGGGCCAGGGTGCCTTGGATAGGTACTTCGAAAGTACCCTGGCTCAAGACTCACGCGAGAGCCTGTGTCCGCAGGGTTTCCGACGGCTGAATCGCTTGTGCTTTGCAGAGTCCTCATCAACCTTTTACTGACAGCCATGAGGAACCCTTTGCGTGTGGCTTTCTGCTCTGACAACTTGGAGGCGCGGTCTCAAGTCATCACACGGCGAGGGTTCGGGGGACGGTAATTGGTGAGGAAGACACCATGTCCTGGTCAATCAGGGCCTGAACTCAACGGTCCACGGGAGTCCAGCGGATCGATCGACACGCCACAGTTAATCCATCGTCGACCCGTGGTTTGCTCCCAAACAACCTTGCTTGTACCGAGTACGGAGTAGCTCCGTCGGCATGCTCGCGAGTTCGTGCTCTCTGCCATGGACACAAGAGCGACATCACTCTCAACAACTGTGTTAGGAAATGCGTCAAGGCGCGCGGCTCATGACGTTCGAGTCTTCCCACCACTCACGGGAAGCCAATCGACATCGCAAGGATGGTCGCTCTGAGCGGAGATCATCGGTGGGGCAATGAATCTGGGACTCGCTGTTCTTGGCGTCACTTCGCAAAGACCCCTCGAGTGCGGCGCAGGGTCTACGGCTAGGCTTTCCTTTGCTGAAAGGATCCGAAAGAGAGGCTGCTGGCCGTTGGTGGCAATGGTTCGCTGACATGGAGACGACTCTTTGAGACAATGTTTGTTTCGTTAGGCAGGGTGAGTGTGACCGAAACGAGTCCAGCCCCCGTTACGAAGCTCGGCCGAAGTCGTTCGCGTAAGCCTCGGCCGGAGCGAGTGGTGTCGTGTGTCGTGGTCTCTTCCTCCCGGAACCGATTTCGCCCGGTTGCGTCGGCAGGGATTTTGGCCGGCCCGGCGTTATGTGCATGTTACGGATATTGCTGGTCTGATACTGGCGCCGTGTTGAAATATGGCAAAGCCCCGAGGCCCCGAGTTTGACGGCCGCAAGACCGCTGTAACGGGTGCGCACAAACACACATCAGCGATCCGCAGGTATTTCCAGCCGTGGACCCACAAGTTGAGACAACCCTTCCGGGTTCTTGGTGACAGTTCGACGTACATGTACTGTACAGTATGTGGTCGAGGCACACGTCTCTTCACGGGTGTAAGGGCCGAGGTGAGGTGGTTCGATGGCATGATGTGAAGGGGCAAACACCCCACCTGCTCGTCGGCCCGCAGGATGGACGGCGAGATCGGACGCCGTCTGAAGTACCTGCATTGGCAGGGTGCGCCGTGCCAAACATCCGATTTCTGCCTGTATGGTGTACCAAGATGACAAGGGCTGTGATGCCCGATATCGAAGGATCTCAGAAAGGCCCAACAGCCAGCCACACTTGCTTGGTGCCGGCATGTCTGATAGGTGTTTTGCTTTGAATCGCCCATTGTGTGCCTGAGTCCATTCCTCCGACCTCCGACCTGCCGTTGATACGGAGGCGAGGGAGGCTCTCAGCTGTCGGTTACACAGTAGGCTCTCTATGCAGGCTACAACCGAGAGGTACCGACAGCGGAAGGCGTTCTACCGGTATTTGCGCAATCTGCCGACATATTGCAGTCCTTTCTTAGCTGGTTGGCGCATTGAACTGAACCGTACAATGGAATCGATGGATGGGCCGGGTGTTAAAACCAAAAAAAAAAAAAAAAAAAAAAAAAGGAATGCCTTGGGCGGGAAGCGTAACCGGTCCGAAAAGCGGGAGCATTGTGGCAGAATTGGTCAGGCCCATGGCCCCCGAGGCTAGCTGACGGCGCGCGTGGAGATCTCCCGAAGATGATGGAGAATGATGAGGGATGAACCGCAAAAAGAAAGGTTTCTCTGCCGCCGAGGTGCGGATTCGTTGTGTGCACGGTCCACGCCAAGTTCGGGAGCGACCGTCTGCCAAGCCTTATGCCGCCTGAAGCCACCCAGCTGTGGGTCTCTCTGATATCAACCTGTTCGCTTCATAAAATTTTCCTACCTCGTTCCTCAGCAAGCCAGAAACACGTTTGGAACAACCTGAGCGACGGTGTAACAAATCATGCAAGGCATTTGAAGGCGAGTGCACAGTAATTATAAGACTTTAACATAAAAGGTTTTGACAGTTTCAGGCTCTGAAACAAGAACGGCTCGGTCGACCTGCGTACAGTTTTGCGACTGCCGTCTGATTAGCTACCTGAAGTACCTCCACTTCCAGTGGGAGGCTTGTCGAGTCTGATGAGTTACCATCACCCTTCATTCTTTTCAGTACCTCTTCTTTTCTCCCTTGAATCCTCGGAACATACCCTTATCTGGAGGCATTTCCTTCCCGTCAAATCAACATCGATTCCCAGCATCTAAGCGCGCTTTAACATCCAGACCCTGGTGCTCTGGAATGTTCCCCAGCGGAAAGCGCCGGGAATTATTCGTAGAAAAGACTTTTTTGTCCACTGGGGGCCGTGACCGACCCCAGACACCGGTTTCAATCCTCCAAAACTGGCCTGGCCATTGCGCAATCAGGACGGGAACAATCCCCTCAACGCACAGGGTTCCATTCGCCAGCCCTTCGTCTCTCGCCGAAATTTGTGGCCGTCTAGCATGCACAACGGCTGCAGTGCCGCCTCGCTAAAGACCGGGACTCGGGCGCCGATTCCTTCTACGGATACGCCTAAAATAAGCTGTCCTGCGTTCGACCGCTAGTGTCTGCAAGCAGGTGCCATCACAACGACGGGAGCATTATAGGCAGTCCGCGTGTTAAGGAGCCCGCGGGGTGCCTCGATGGGGCCTTGATCTTGATTCGAGCCGCTTCAACAGGGGGCCAACTGACGTTGATCCCCCGGGCCCAACCGTGCACCGAGCGGGAACATGGTTCGGGGAAGCAGGAAGGCGTTTCCGGTAGCCGCGGTCGATTTGGAAGATGCGCAACCAAATTGCTCGGACTTGCGGATTTTATGCGGCAACCCTGGCATGATCTCTGGACGAACACCTCAGGCTTGCGAGCCGGTTTTGAAAGAGCGACCGGTCAGCAAGGGGGTGCTGATCTGTTGGTAAGCACTTCCCGTCCGCAATGACGCCCACTCCTGCATACAATGTAGTATGTCATGGAGTCTTGGGTGCATACTACAGTATGGCACCGCATCAAGTCGTGCGTTACTATCTGACATCGCTGATGCAATCACACAGGGCTCGATACAACCACAATCCGTCTTGATATCACCCAACAGACACACGGGGCACAACCCTTGCTTGACGTGCTCTCCTTGGGAAAGGATGGCGTTCAGTCAGTTTACTCAGGTTTTTGGATCGGCGGCAACCCACAGACAATCCGAACCGTTCCAAGGGGTTGACTACGACGGACGGCTGGACAACTTCAAACCCTGGGCGACATCACAGGGTCGGTGGACGCGGCGGGGTGCAAAAGCCGGCTGACCTCGATCTTAGCGTGGGAACCAGTGTTTCGCACACACCCAGCCCTTAGGGTTACTTCAGTCGCCCTGCCACCGGCCGAGACTTTGCCCTTGTGCTCGTGTCGCTCCAGTTGGGGCAGCCTCTGAAGCGGAAAGACCGCCTCGATGGGTCTGCTTGTGTTCTGGCGTCTCCGTGCTGTGGCAAGCGCCGCCTCCCTCGCACGACTGTGTAGCCCGAGCCGAGTGGCCACGGGCGCGGGCGGCCTTCACACCCGGCAGCGCAATTGGTTGAACGGCGGGGAAATAGGAGGGCCTCCACCGTGGCAAAAGGGACAGACTTCCTGACGTGTAGTTGAGCATGGGATAGGGTCCCACGGAGTAACAAACGCATTGTAGGAGCCACCGCCTACACAATACTCTTTTGAATTACTACATGGGTAGGACGTTCTCACGGCGACCGCTAGAGTCCCCCGCTGAGCCCACCGATATACTCAGACCGAAAAGACTATGGCCTATCCTCTCCAGTCGTTTAGAGCCCTCGCGGTTGGAGCTTGAGCACCGTCGAACTAGACTGGCCATCTGCACCCGCATGTCCCGCCACACCTTCGCTGTCACCACGCGTTCCTCGAGAGCTGCGGGATGAACATCGCCACTTGGTCCCCTCCATCCGTTCGACCATGGAGACTGGCCCTTCGAGGCAGGATACCCCGCCTTCTGCGGGTCCCAATCCCGCGGTTTGAAGCCAGTAGCAGAAGGGGAGGCGACAATTCACACGCTGCATGGGGTTCAAGATGGTGTTGCGGAGACATAGAAGGAGGCAAGTGGAAATACATTCCGTTACCCAATGTCGAGACTGTAATCCTGCTGAAGCGTCCACAGAACAACTCTCCCTCTGGAGCTCCGGCTGTGGGGTGGAAATGTTCGAGAGAAACGTCAGAGAAGTCACTGTCGTTCTCTTCTCTATCGTGCTAGAAAAGCACCGGTTCTCAAGGTACCTATCCACGCGAGGATACCCGTCAGAAGCAGCATTGCTGATGACTACCCCGCGACGTCGATCATACTTTGCCGTTTGCTCTGAGGTGCCGCTGCAGGATCCTGGCCTGATGCTGCCCTCAAGGTCTGATTGGCGACGAGAAGCCTTCTCCAGGGCCAATCGACGATGGTGGCGTCACAACCAGGCCGTCCCTGGATGCGGAGTTGCTACGGTTTCTAGGCCCGAGTCCCTCTGTCACGACACGCCACGGCATCGGGGGGGTGGGGGTTTCGACGGAGGGTATTGTGCGGCAGCATGCCCCATCCACCCACTCGCCTCCTCGCCGGGGCACCGGCCTTGCACCACCTGCCCGAAAGGTTCGGACTGGGAACCGGGCCCGCGTCGGGATGAGGAGCAAGGCGGCTGCTTGAGCCGTCGCCGTGCCATGCTTGACATGGCAGCGGACCCGTGGCCTTGAAGGGCGAGGCGAGTACCTACCCCTAGTCTGCCGAGACGGAGCGGCCCTTTCCTTTGTTTCACACTGCCGATGGGGTTGATCTCCTCCGGTGGCGAAGAAGACAACGGTCGAGATGACCACTCCGCTCTCCAAGTTTGTCTAGACCCTTCTCCTTGCCGCGAATTTGCACCGACCTGGGAGCCCCGCTTGCTTCTGGAATCACTGCCTTCAGGTACTAGCCTGCCTTCCATGGACCCTGGAAAGGACACACGGGTCTCTAGAGATGGCCGTCTGCAAGGCTGAGCCTGATCGGAGTGTCCGGCACCTGAACATCCGAAATACAGATCAAGTCGAGATGGGTCAGACGGGAGGTTCTCAGAACCGTCCCTCCTCTATGCGGTGCTTGCCTTATCAGCATTTGGTGCCGGATCACCTCGAATTGATCAGACTACTTTACTTCTCAGCTGCGTTGTAGACTTCATGGGCACACCCTAGCTTGTACTAAACAAGACTTTGACATAGCCGTTCGACCCAAGAAGGCACCGGCTGGCATTTACAGACGTGTTGCCTTGGGAGATCCGGTGTTAGCGGAAGAGGCGTGACACCGGGTTCGGCTTCTTAGGTTGCTGGGATGAATGGCATTGTTCAAGACTGAAAATCATCCAAACGGAACACGGTCGAGTGTAGCTTTGCAGGAGCGCTGCCGTAGGAGGAGGTTGTCGACTTTTGTGAGTCAAGAGGTTTGCCTTCAATTTATAGATAAGGTAATGATGTCGCTGCCCAGCTTCAAACACACCACACATACATGTCCTACCTTCAGACATCTCGGCGCATCATCGCTATTTACACCTATCACTTCCATATCACATCACCGCAGTCGAGCCAGCTGCAGAGTTTCAGTGTTCACTCGCTCACTCGAGCTTGACCGAGGAAGCGAGGCTCATCAGGAACGGTTACCCTTCGACTATCCGTATGGAAAACAAGCGAGAACCAGCCGGCTCGCAGTCCACAAATAATCCCTTATCTCTTTCCAGACTCCATGTAGATATCTGCTATCTCGACGTGCATGGAAAGAGGGGGAGACAACCGCAGTGGCGGCCGAGCAACTGAATTTACTTCAGACTTCAGGATAATACTTACAATGGGCTGTAGTTGTTGTCTTTGGATCTCCAGACCAAGGGGCTCCCGAGGAAAGAATCAACAAGAACAGCTTACTCCTTTTGGCCGTTGCCTCGGATGCAGCCATGCCCGCCCTGCCACCGCCTTTCCGTAAGCCCCACTTCCGGGCCTGTGAGAATCCAGTCGACTCGACGAGACATTACCTACAGATTGAGATGATGCAGGCCTTTAACGTTATGCATAGTTATAGTTAGTACACCGTACATACTAAGTTTTTGACTGCGAAAGAGACAGAATAAAGGCTGGGTTTCAAACCAATGCATCGCTCTTTTGGTCCTCGGTGAGGCGGGCAGGACGCAAAAGAAAAACGCGGGGTATCCAATTCGCCGCTCGGCGGCCACTGGGAGACTCGGGGAACGGACGAATTGAGACAGGGGCGCCAGCTCGGCCGGCCGAGGCCCTCCACCGATGGCCCCAAGTGTCGCCCTTCTCGAGCTCCTTCTCCTCGGCGAAACGCAAGCGGATCATGAACAGAGAGTCACGACTCTGGCTCTTGCCAAGGCCACATTCGAACTGTTACCGCAATGACGGATCCAACATCTCAAGCAGGAGAAATCTTGAATCGGGGGTGCAGTAGGAGGATGAATGCGAGTGTCAAGAGCGGCGACGTTGACCGTGGGGAATGGCATCAAGGTCCCGGGTGCGGTGCCCACCATCAGATCATGATCGCTGCATTCGGCTCGCGCTATCTCCCAGTTGAAGTGGCCGGGGCAAGGGCCATCTTGACCGCCGGTCTGGTCGCGAAACACCGCGTTGCGGAGGTGAGCGATTTTGTTGCCAGGCCGCGACCACAACAAAAACAATGGAAATCTTTGATCGTAACCGGCGCCGGTCAGTCAAATTGTTCGGCCTGCATCCGTGGTGTTGGTGGTGATGTTGGTTGCATGCGGCCGATGTTTCCGGCCCCTCCTCACAACCAATCCCGCACTCACCACCTTATTCAGCTCTGCAATTCTCAGCCCCCCCGTCGGGCGAATCACCCAAGACGCGTGACGGGCAGAAGCGTGTGGCTGGCGAACGCGGTCGCGGCGCTGACTGGACCGCTGGATTCCAGAGCCCCCGCACAGCACGCCCAAGCCCCGGCAAGGCACCTGCCAGCCCCTCCTCTTCCCCACAGTCGCACATGCTTGGTGCCAGTGGGTGCAAGGGAATGAGGCTGAAATCGGTGTGGTTCGCTCGTCGATCCGGCCGAGTGGGCAGGCAGGCAGGTGGTGAGCGGTGGACGGTCTCGTCGGTGTCGGTGTCTCGTCGCAAAAACCCATCTCTTGTTTTCACCGTACGGATTCGCCATCCCACCACCCAACCTCTGTTCCTCATGCCAATGACATCGAGAGTGCTCTTTGTTTCCGGCCAGCCGGCCAGCCTCTGATCGCTTCCTTCAATTGCCGGCCCTTCTCCATCACCATCGCTGTTCGGGTTCCTCGCTCCTGAATACGACCACCTCGATAATTGCAGACCGCATCGGTCTGGTCTGCTGTCCTTTGCTCAACCCTATCGCATCGTGTTGCATCTTTGCGTGTCTCTGTCTCGTGGGCCAGGCGGTCGTTGGCCAGCGCGGCAACGAGAATTCGATTGAAAAGCTTCTTCTTGGTCCGGTGCTTTCGATGGCGTTTTAAATGCTCTTCATAACAAACCCCTTGGCCGTCTCGAATTCCCGCTCGTCGTGTCGCGCCTGACACGGCGACAGCGCCGAAACTCGTCGTGGGTTTTGTTCGGCCGCGCATCTCGACTGATCCAGTCTGTTTCGTTGAGCCGCTGGTAAACTCTCGGCCATGGCGTCGCTTGGTGTTCACCCGGGCGGGCCGGGGAAAAAGGCCGGCAAGGCAAAAGGGATAGTGGTCAAGCCGATCTTGAAGAAGCTGTCGCACTCGGAGAAGAACTCGCTCGACTTGGATCGGGGGTGGCATGAGCAGCAGGTCGAGCAGCTGGAGGTGGGCGGGTGGGACGGAGGGGGAGGGCTTGGTTACCAGCATGCAGGGCAGGCGAGAGACGTCAGCTCTGGCGCAGGTGCTGCCGGTTTTGGGGCAGGTGACGGCGCGAGTGCGGGCGCTGGTGGAGGAAGTGGCATCCGGTCGGCAAACCTCAAGTTTCAACACGGCCGTTCGGCATCGCAGACATCGGCCGGCAGCAGCGGGCCCCGTGGCGCGTTCGTGCATCCTTTTGCGCAGACACCACGCACCTCGACGCCGCCGCTGTCGTATGCCAACTCGCTCGCGTCGTTCGATAATGGGAGGGACTGCTCGCCCACCATCACCGAGAACGAGGACGACGACGGCTTTGACCTCGGCGCTTCGACCTACCCGCACCCGCATATGCTTGCTCATGGTCATGGTCATGCACAAGCTCCCTCAGCTTGCATCTCGCAGTCAAACCTGCGGAGGCCGTCATTGAACAGTCAGCGCACCTTATCCTTTCCCCCAGAACCCCCCGCGTCAAAGCCGCCTTCTCTGCGCATCAACACTGGCCGGTCGATTTCTGGCACCACAGCCACCTCTTCGCGATTTGCGCACGGCAGTCTTCCCAGCGCCAGCCATTCCGACCTCCTTCTCGATTCCCACAATCTCAGCGTCAGTCTCACCGGCACTCTCGACTCCCCCACTGGAAGCCTGGGCGCCGGCAGTGTCATTACGTCACAGCCACCACACCAGCAACAGGAAAAACAACAATCGCAAATGTCTCCCCTGCGAACATCGCTCGAGATGGCCGCAGCCGGGTTCCCGCGCCTCCGCAGCCGCTCCGAGGTCGACACGGCCACGCGAGTCGAAAACATACGCGCCGCCCGCCGTAAGTTTGAGGAGCGCGAGCGCGTCAAGGAGGAAAAGTACGACCGCGAGATGATACGCAAGCGCGAGCGCCGCGACACCAAGATGGCCGCCCGCATCGAAAAGGGCGAGCTCCCCACCGCCAGCCGCACGCCGCACCGCAAGAAGACCAACACGGGCCTGTCGACCGTCTCGGAGCCCGGCGCGGCGCGACCTCCCAAGGGCGGCAGCCCCGGGGTGCACTCGTCTCCCAGCGCCAGCGACGTCGGCGTCGGGGCTGGGATCGGGCTCGGGATCGGCCGCAGGCACACCGACTCTCCGGCCTCCAACGTGGCGGCCAAAGGCGAGAGGCAGCAGATGGGGTTTGCCGCTCGCAGGTACGAGAGCGTGTCACTCGAGACGCCGCCTGCCTTTGGCGTCACGGTGGACGACGTCCGCTTTGAGCACACTCAGCCCCGGAGGGGCAGCGGTGCCAAGCGCAAGACCCAGGGGTACTGGCAGGGCTTTCTCCTCTGGCTGAGGACGAAACTGCTGCGGTTGAGCGCGCGGTAGGGAGTTCTACTGGAGTTGATTCATCCGCTGCGGGACTTTTCTGGGTTTGGGGCTTGGGTTTACAGGACCAAGCCTCAAGGTGAAGGGATAGTAAGGATTGTTATCGTTCTTCCGGCTCGCTTTTACGCCCGCCAAACCGGGACTGCCAGCCAACTTCACCGTCCAGAACCGCCCACCTACCCGGCACTACCACATCGCATTATCGAACCGTCCTCCTCGACTGGATCAACAACCTCATCGGCTGGCTGATTCTACGAAACCGAGCTGTCCCCAGCAATTTTTACACGCATCACTCACACATCTCTCCCGGCAACAGAGGTACAAAGGAAACAACGGCGCAGCACAGTCATGGCACCTGGTGCTGCTTTCCCACGGCGTTATAGGGGCTGGGGTTCTTTTTCCAGGAGCAAGACCGGAGGCTGGTCTCTCTTGTTGATTTGGTTTTTTTTTCACCACCGCATTTTGCGAAAGGCGTTTCACACAAGGCCGGCTTGTGCTTTTGCTTTTTCTTTATTTCTTCTTGGGCATGTTTTTCCACCACTCTTCTTTACGGTCGTTTTCTGGTCTGGTTGTGGGGCATTGGCATACCCTATCCTCGGATTTGGATCGGACAAACGTCGGATCGGTGGTACAATACCTGGGTGGCTTTCTCCTCTACCCTTCTGCATTGGGAGGGGGAAGGTTGGGAACGGGGAAGGCTTTCCATCATTCACGTCACGTCACGTCACGGCACGGTCAGTCAGACAGACTTTGGTTCAGCCTTTTGGGGGGGGGGGGGTTCTTTCTTTCTTTCGGGATTGGGATTTAGAGGCTCAGGTGCAACAAACGGGCTACATTGGACTTGGAGGCGGGCAGGCGGGCAGGCGGGTTCATGGATGAGACATCCTTTTCTGGCCTTTGGCTTTTCTCTTCGCGCTATCGTTCACAGGGCATGGGCTGGGCTGGGCTGTGGGTTGGGGGTGGACATTGGGCGGAACTCGGTATCGTGGTTGAGCCCACGCGTACACGCAGTCAGTCTTTCACTGTCTGCCTTACTGCAGATAGACTGAGAATCTATCTGACATTCGTTCAGTTGCTCATGGGGACGCAATGTTCCGTTGTTGCTGAACGTGACGCCTTTGTGGAATGTGCTCATTCTAGGACTGGCATACAAAGCAAGGCATGAGGATCCCTTTGAAGACTGACCCATCGGATCGGATTGGCGTCTTCCGCTTGCTGCGGCATGCAGCTTCCAGGCTGTCGGGACCCACTCTGGCTGCCTAGCCGGTCCCGTGACAGCGCGACTCCCACCCCGAATCCACTTCCAAACCGCGACTCCCACGCGTCTAACCCCATCAAACGCCAGCTCAGCTGCAAAGTACGACTCTGAGCGCCATACCAGCTTATGCAACCTACTTCACGTCGAGCGCATACATGGAATGAGTGGGCGCCCCGCCTGGGCTGATCCCGTCGCACCTTCGCCATGTCCAGAATCGAGAAACTTTCCATCCTCGGTGTGCGCTCTTTCGGGCCGCAGCACCAGGAGACCATCGCATTTAACACTCCGCTCACCCTCATCGTGGGCTACAACGGCTCGGGGAAGACAGTGCGTTCCTTACAGGCTGGGATGATTCAGGCCGCTTTGCTGACATCTCCAGACCATCATCGAGTGTCTCAAGTATGCCACCACCGGCGAGCTGCCGCCAAACAGCAAGGGCGGCGCCTTCATCCACGACCCAACCCTGGCCGGCGAGAAGGATGTGCGCGCCCAAGTCAAGGTCTCGTTTCGATCCACCATCGGCGAGTCCTACGTCATCACCCGGAACGTCCAGCTCCTCGTCAAGAAGAACACGAGGTCACAAAAGACGCTTGAAGGGAGCCTGCTGCTGCGGAACAACGGAGAGCGCCATGTCATCTCCACGCGGGTGATGGAGCTCGACAAACTCGTGCCCGAGAAGCTGGGCGTGTCGCCAGCTGTCCTGGACTCCGTCATCTTCTGCCACCAAGAAGACTCACTCTGGCCCATGAGCGAGCCATCCGCCCTCAAGAAGCGGTTCGACGAGATCTTCGAAGCCATGAAGTTCACCAAGGTCATCGACAACATAAAGAGCCTCCGCAAGAGCTATGGCGAGCAGCTGCGGGAGCTGAAGGGGCGGGAGGCTCAGGACAAGGCGAACAAGGAGAGAGCGGACAAGGTGGACAAGCTCATGAGCGGGATAGCCAGGGAAATCCAAGACGGCCACGACAAGCTGGAGGAGATTGAGCGGGAAATGGACGAGGAGAAGGTCCGGATCAAAGAGAAGCACGACCAAGCCAACAGCTTCCTGAAGATCGTCAACGATCTCCACACCAAGACGGAGAAGCTCGAGTACAAAAAGGATGCCATCGGGGAACTGCGCAGCCGCATCCAGGAGCTACCCGATACGGACCAGGTCCTGAAGAACATCCTGGACGAGTACCAACAGACGATTGAGAGGACCGTCGCCGACAGGGATAGAAAGGCCGCCCAGTTCCATGAGCTCCAGGCGGAGCTCAAGTCGTCCAGGGAGAAGCACACGGCCAAAGCTGCCGAGCAGGGCAAGCACCAATCCGACAAGGACAAGTACGAGCGCCAGCTCATCACCCGGGACCGCATGATTCATGAAGCAGCCACCCGCCACGAAATCCGGGGCTACGACGAAGAACTGGGCGACCGGAAGATCGCCGCATTCAACGAGCGCATCCAGAAGATACTAAACGACAAGAAGCGCGAGCTCGAGCGCCTCCAGCGTGACAATGCCGACGAGCTCGACAAGAAGGCTGTTGTCGTCGCAGACCGCGAGAGCCGCAAGGCATCGTTGATTCGGGACCGCGCATCCGCCAAGCAGCGCATCATGGCAATCGGGAAGGAGTCGGTCACTATCCAGGGCGAGCTCAGCGGCATAGATATTGACGAGGGCGCAGAGGCTGTGCTGCGGACCGAGATGAAAGAGCTCGAGGCCAGGATCGAGACGGCCAAAGCGGAGGAACAGGGGGCAGACTTGGACGCCCAGATCAAGAAAGCGAATGACGACATCTGGGCTCTGGAAGCGCAGTCTGCCAAACTCACCCGAGAGCTCATCGAGTGCACCAGGCTAGCCTCTGAGCAAGCGCAGCTCAACCTGCGGAAGCAGCAATTGGCCGAACGGCGACGCGAGCTGGAGATTCTCAGGAACACATGGAACGAACAGCTCTCGGTGTTGCTCGGGAGCGACTGGCAGCCAGAGACGGTCGAGGCCAGGTTCCAGAGCGCCATCAAGAGCCAGAATACGGTCGTCGCCGAGCGCAGGAAACAGAAGGACGCGACGCAGCAGGAGCTGAAGCAAGTCGAGTACAAGCTCTCCAACGCGCGGGCGCGGCATAGCAAGCTGGCCACAGAGAAGGAGAACTGCAAGCGCGCTGTGACCAAGGCGCTCAAGGACGTGAGGGATCCAGACTCGCCGCCCATCGAGGACTACACGAAGGAGATGGAGACGATCGAGGCCGAGCTGAGCCAAACCGAGACGGACCTCAAGTTGTATGACGAGATGAAGAAGCACTATGCCAGCATCAAAGACCGGGCAGAACGCTTCAACAAATGCTATTACTGCGAGCGCGACTTCAAGGACCAGGCCGCCGCGAAATCGAAGCTCATCGCCAAGATCGCCAAGAAGCTCAACGACGAGGACAAGCAAGAGCTTATGGAGGATCAGTCCCACTTCACCGAGCAGCTCAAGCGTCTCAGGGCTGTACGCGCCCAGTACGACTCCTTCCTGCGGCTCGAGGCAGAGCTCCCTTCGCTGAGCAAGGAGATCGACTCGTCTTCGACACAAAGGGAGGAGCTGGTGCGCCGCCTGGAGGACCAAGACCTTGCTTTCAGAGAGGCCGACGACAAGCGGCAAGAGATCGAGGCGCTGAGCAAGAACGTCCTGAAGATTTCTCAGACCCATAAAGACATCATCGATGCCGAGAGGCAGGTCGAGAGGTCGCAGCAGTCGTCTAGCATAACCATGCGGAGCCCGGATGAGATCAACCAGGAGCAAACCACCTGCGCGGAGCAGACGAGGGTTGCCCAGACCAAGCTCAGCAAGCTCAACACCGAGAGGCAGCGGCTGAAGGATCTGGTTGGGCAGCTCGAGGTTGAGAGACTGGAGCTGAGGCACAAGATCAGCACCGCTGTTCAGCAGCTGGAGCGGAGGAAGAGCCTGCAGCAGTCCATCCGGCGATACAGGGAGGAGCAGAGCCAGCTGCGAGCCACCATCCAGGAGGCCGATAAGGAGGTGGAGCGGCTCGAGCCCGAGATTGCAAGCGCCCGTGCCGCGCTTGATGAAGCGCGGCAGCATGGGCGGGCCAAGGAGCAGAAGGTGGCAGAGGAGCGGGATGCCATCAGCACGACCGCCAGCGAGCTCAAGATGATCAACACGGAGATCCAGGAGTACCTCGATCGCGGTGGGCCTTCCAACCTGGCCTCGAACCAGCGCGCCATTGCCAGCCTCGAAGCCGCCATCGGCAATCTCGAGAGCGAAATGAAGGACCTGACGGTCCAGATCAACAAGCTGAACAAGGAAGTCGACAACAGCGACGCCAAGAAGCGAAACATCGCCGACAACCTGACGTACCGCAAGAACCTCCGCGAACGAGATGCGCTCGAGCGGGAGATCGAAGAGCTCGAGTCCCGCAACGCCCAGGAAGACTACAACCGGTTGATGAAGGAGGCGCGCTACCTCGAGTCCCGCCACAACAAGCTCGCGTCGGACGAGACGCGCATCGTGGCCACTATAACGGCCAAGGACGAAGAGCTCAAGCGGCTCGCCCAAGAATACGACATCGACCTCAAGGACGCCAGGGCCAAGTACAAGGAATCCCACATTCGGGTCGAGACGACCAAGGCAGCCCTCGACGACCTCGCGCGCGCCTCGGCCACGGTGGACCTCGCCATCATGCAGTACCACTCGCTCAAGATGGAAGAGATCAACCGCACCATCGGCGAGCTGTGGCAGAGCACGTACCAGGGCACCGACATCGACACGATCCAGATCCGGTCCGACGTCGAGGGCGCCAGCGCCAGCGCCGGCACGGGCACGGGCACGGGCAGGCGCACCTACAACTACCGCGTGTCCATGGTCAAGGGCGACACCGACATGGACATGCGCGGACGGTGCAGCGCCGGGCAGAAGGTGCTCGCCAGCATCATCATCCGGTAAGTAATTGCACCTTTCTTTTTCTTCACCTTCCTTCAATTGCAGTGCCCGTTCTCTCGAGCCTAGGTGCTCTTGCCTTGCGACAAGGTCGCTCCTGCATCATGTAGAAACTAGTTGAGCATCACAAGAATTTCCTGGGGTTGCATGCGAATACCGAGACAATCAAGTAAAATCAGTTGTTACAGGTAGCGCCTGACTTCAGCAATGAGGGTCCTTACAACTTCCGGGTTGAACGCCAGAACGGTGGAAGTGGAGGATGTTGCAGAAACTGCCCGGACTAGAAGAACTGGAGTGTAAACCTCGGCCAGGATCCACATCGCCGTCGCTATCCGTAATTATTTGCATTCACTTTCTTCCTCTTCCTCCTTTTTTCCCTTTATTTTCCCTCTTTTCTTTCCCGTTCTTTTTCCTCCTTTTTTCCCCCCTTTCTTCTTCCTCCTCCCCCCCCCTTTCTTTTTCTTTTCGATTTCTTTTGCTTCGTACTGATTCCTTCTTTTTTTTTTCGGGTAATACAAAACGAAAACGTTGACAACCTGGTCTTTGCCCCCGCACCGATGACATTCTTGCTTGGCATGTCCGTCAGGCCAAGGGCTCATTTCGAATGCTTTTCTCTCAACATCCAACGCTCACATTTGGACCATCATTACCAACTGATACTAACCTTGCTTCTCCAAGCATTTCTCTCGCCGAAAGTTTCGGCATCCACTGCGGCCTGCTCGCCCTGGACGAGCCGACGACGAACCTGGACAGCGACAACATCCGCAGCCTGGCCGAGAGCCTGCACGGCATCATCAAGGCGCGGCGGTCGCAGAGCAACCTGCAGCTGATTGTCATCACGCACGACGAGGAGTTTCTAAAGCATATGCAGTGCAGCGACTTCTGTGACGATTTCTTCCGGGTGAGGCGGGACGAGAAGCAGAATAGTGTTATTGTGAGGGAGAGCATTACGAGGATTTCGGAGTAAAGGGGAGGTTTTGGTTTGCTGAGGCACGGCATCATGGGAATTCTGGGGTGGAATGTAAGGGGTCAGACGGGCTGGTAGTCAAGATCTGGGTTGCCGAGGAGTGGATTTTGGTCGGGACATGATTAGGTTTGACTATTTGGCAGAGATACCATGACCATGGAAGTCCGTTTTATTCTT
Organism: Parathielavia hyrcaniae; assembly: GCA_033575675.1. Lineage (NCBI taxonomy): Eukaryota > Fungi > Ascomycota > Sordariomycetes > Sordariales > Chaetomiaceae > Parathielavia > Parathielavia hyrcaniae. Next base: position 386,598 of record MU863639.1, read on the forward strand.
GGGGTATTCTATTCCCCCCTTGCTCAGTGCCTTTCTTCATCAACCAACTAAGATCGAGAACCAACCAGTCGTATCATGAACAACAATGCCTGGTGTGCATGTACAGTCCGCCAGCACCCTGAGCTGAGGACTGAGCACGCCGGATCCAACCAACTCCCAGCAAAACCCTCGACCAAGAAAGCAACCGCTGTTGAAAAACAATAGCGAGATCATCAACGGCGACATTCACTCCTTTCCTCAACCCAACCATCCTCTGGCCGTGGTCCTCGAGGTGCTTCTCAAACCCTCAAAGGCCATCCACCGTGACATCCACACCCAAGCTCAGCTGATGTAAAAAAAAGAGATACAAGACACAAAACCATCACTCCAAGCTCCTCATTCACTCATTTCGAGATCCTCAGCCTCGAGTCAACTGGATGAGGGGGGACCAATGGTGGGGTCTGAGGTCGCATTCCCATCCTGCTCGCCCTTCTCTTGTGCAGCTCCCTCAGAATCCTTGCCTTTGGTGGTTTCCTCCGTGTCGGGATTGTCTTGGTCAACGGCCATGGCCGAGGTCGGCTCGGGCTCAGGGTTGCTCGCCTCGTCGACGACAGGGTCAGTGGGCTGGGTCGTGGCGTCGGGTAGGTCGAGGTCGCCTTCGGCGTCGGGTTTCGGCGCGTCAGAGGCAGCAGCGCCCTGGGCTGATGGGATGGTGTCGTCCTCCTGGGTCGTGTTGGTTTGGTCTTGCTTGCTTGTCTCGTCGTCGTCGCCGTCGTCGTCCTTTCTGCGCTTGGCGGGCAACTCCGGCTCGAGATGGTCTGCTGCCTCGCGCTTGGGGCTTCGCGGGATGATGTCGCTTCCGCCGCTGGGGCTGCCGCTAGCAGCAGGAGGAGATTGCACCCGCCGTCCCACGGCCGCCTCGACATCGATGGCCTGTGCATCCATCGGGCTGGCGCCGCCGCCGCCGGCGATGATATTCACTGTTTCCGCGCTCTGCGGGCCCGTGTCGGCGGGGCCGATCTCGTCGGGTCCGCGGGCGTGCGGGATCTCGGCCTCTGTCTCGGCGGGGGCGGCGGTGTCCTCGGCCATGGTGGCATCCTCTTCCTCGGCCGGCGCGCCGCCCTGCGCTTGCTGCTGTTGCTGCCGGTTAAGCTGGCTCATGGGCACGAGACCGGCGCGCTGCTCCTGCCGCAGCAGCTCCCCCTGGGTGACGCTCCGCTGCGTGAGCAGGGCAAACCCGGCGCCGGTGGACGGGACGCCGTTGACGGATACCGAGACGGTCTCGATGCTGCCGATGCCGTTGGGGCCTTCGATGGTCTCCGTGCTCTCGGTCCGCACGCGACCTTCGAGGTGGCCGGCGCCTTGCCGCTGCTGTTGCTGTTGGAGCTGGAACTGCTGGGCCGGGTTGTTGTTGTTGTTGTTGTTGTTGTGGTTGTTATTCCCGTCCGCCGACAGAGGGGACGAGCTACCGGCGTCGCTGCCGTCGTCGCTGCCGCCGCCGTTTGCTCGCCTGGTGAGCCATGGGATTGGCGTCAGCAGAGCACCGCCGAGTGCCTCGTCTGACGCGACGCTGTTCGCAGCCGCTGTGTCGATGGACAGACGGCCGGTGGCGGCGGCGCTCACGCCGTTTGCGAAGAGAGACATGGCGGCCACATCGGGGAGGGCTGGAGGGAGCGGGTAGGCATTGGCGCCGCTGGTTACGTGGACAACGCGGTCGAGGGCGTGAAGGTAGGGCACCAGGTTGCGGTAGTGCTGCCGCGGGCGAAGGACTAGCTCGGACAATCGTTGTATCGTATGGGGCGGGTACTGGGGAAAGTTGGCGCGCAGGACGGATAGGATCTCATCGAGCATGTCGGCGATGGGCTTTGGGAGGGTGGGTGCGCTTGGCACTGCCGGGGCGGCGCTCGTGCTGGTAGCGGCATTTCCGGTAGCTGGGGGTAGAGAGGGGTCGGCATTCTCCTTGTTGGTGCCTTGTGACGACGGGCTGTCAGCCTGGTCTGGTGCCTCGAAGGGGTCCGAGGAAGGGAGCGGGGCAAGGAAGCGCGGGGACGGAGGTCGGGCAGGTTGGCGAGGAGGAACCGCGGGGATCGGAAACTCGGTGTGGGCGATTTTCTCGATGCGTGCCAGAACGGAGGGTAGCAGGCGTGGCCAGGCCGAGCTGTGGTATTGCGCACTTCACGTCAGCGAAGCGCGCTACTGAGCCAAGAGAGGCGATTGGAAAGTGACACGACGCGCAAATACTCACTAGTCCATAGACCCGTCCAGGGCGGCCTTCCCCAGGACGTCGTCGCCGGTGTCTATTTCCATCTCGGCGATACTTATGGCTGGTGGGGTGAGTATGGTCGCGTGTTGCAATGCCGAGGAGCGTGTCTGATAAGGTAACGTTCGTCCAGATTCCAAAGTGCCGCGTAACTTGAAATACGTAAGGTAATGTAGAATACAAGTAACGACGTTATTTTCTCTCCAGTCCCGTGAGAAACCACCCACAATCATCAGCCCATGATTGCCATCAACAACGACGACGACGACGACAACCACTACGACGACAGCGACGATGGTTTTCTTGGAGTTTGCGGGGTCAAATTGCGGTGATTTTTCTGAGACCCGGGCATTGTAGTGGTCGGTTTGGTGGGTTTGCGAGCAGGCTCTTCCTCAGCTTCCATTCTCCTCTCTTCGTTGCAACACCTTCAGCCACCCCCAACACACTTCTTCAATCCTTGGTATGGCTTTGGCTCTGTATCGCTCTAGCTCCCCGTTGAGTTGGCTCTCATCATCACACAGTTTTAGCCAGTTCAGTTTCATTGCTTTGCTCTCTGTACCTCAGTGTTCCATTTTTCTCTCGCCGTTGACGGGGGGCGAGTCTATTCCGGCATCTCCGGACCCGGAATCTTTCGGCCTCCCTTTTCTTGGCTCGCCGGCTTGCTTTTCGGCGCGGCTTCGAAGCCATGTGTGTGACGGCATGACTCATGCGCTCATCATGCCCGAGACCCGGGGATCGGGATTGTGATGATTGGTCGTAGGCTTGACCGAGCTCGGGAATAGGCCACGCCCTCGGCGTCCCTCATCGCCAGCAAGCCGTCCCACCGACTGATCGCCACGGCTGTCAACCCAGCCGACCTGTCCTACCTCTCAACAGCAGAGGACGAGGACGACCCAGACATCCTCAAGCTCGGCCTCAACGTCACCCCCGGCGTCAAGACCAATTTTGAGGGCCACAGCAAAGCGCGCACCAAGCCGCACGCGGCGTACGCGGGCCCAGACATGCCGGCACACAAGCTCGAGGCCTACTGTGTATGTCGAGATGAGCATCAAATTGGGCGCGAGCATGATGGGATTGTCGGCCGTGGAAACTTTGAGTTTTGAAGTTTCCAGCTGCGAAACTGGTGAGCCCGCGAATCTGTCTCGAAAACGCAATGATCGACATCTGCTCTCAATCACGTTGATTGCTGCGTCTCTGCCCTTCAAGGTCTTTCTTGCCTTGATGAACTGCCCTGCGTCGCAAACAACTTGAGCCCTTTCGGAACAGAACCTGGAAGGCTCGCCATGTGGTATCCGTTTCTGCCAGTGGCGTGACAGGGCTGGATCCACGCTCCAACCAGAACTCGCGGAGTAACCTGTCCGCGGATGCGAGGTTGGCAGGGTTGCCCCCAACGGCTGTGGCGACTGGCCAGGGAAGGAGGGACCAGCAAGATTCCCATGCTGAAAAGCCAGAAATCCCATCCCCTCTTTCGCCTTCCTGCAGCCCCCGCCCCCACCGCTATCTGCTGGTCGATCGCCGCTCTTGGCTCGCTGATGACGGGCCTGAAGTCTGGACCATTGGCCGACCGGGGCCGTTCTGCTCAGCATACCCGAGAAACTTGGATTGCATTTGCTGCCTCTCCCCGAGGGCTTTTGAGCGCTTTCTGCTTCCTTCAACAAACGTTTATCCACGCCCAGCCTGGGAGGGGTTTCGAATTTGCCTCCTCCCCCTCTGCCGCCAGCAATGCGATTGCTCCCGAAGACGCCCTCGCCCATGCTGCTCCGAGCCGTCTCCATTGCAACACTACTCTTGTTCCTCCGAGACGGGAGTCTAGACCAACCGTGGTCGCAGCGAAGTTGCCAATAGGCGTGATCGCTCGGCTGCCATGTCCCACGGACACACTCAGGCCGGCTTCATGGGCTTCGGGATGCCGGCGAGCATGGGGCCAGACGCCTCGATGCTGCAGGTCCGCCTCTCAATTCTCAATCGGGGCACCCCGACCCACTAACACCAAGACTGCCTGCCCGTCTAGATGAATACCGATACGGCCGACACGCTGTCGATGCTGGACAATTCTTTTTTCCTGCCCTTCGATGGCACGATGGCCATGAGCTTCGATCCCAGCGGGCCCTTGGCGCAGTCATTCGCCTCGGGACCGTTCCATCAGTCCTCGTCGGTAGCCTCGGGGAGCAATGCCGAGCAGGCTCCCTACTCCCCGGACGATGCGACCAGCGCCGCGTCCGGGCCCACGGCGAACCAGCCCCGGGACACTCTGGGCTCCGGAGGCTCAGGTAACCCCAGCGCCCTGACCGAGTTTACCAAGCGGCGCAACTGGCCGGCACGGATCGTCGAGGAGCTCCAGGATCTGCTTCAAATCCTGGACGCCAACGGGCGCATCAAGCACGTCTCGCCGAGCGCTGAGCACTTGACCGGCTACAAGCCGACCGAGCTCCGCCACCTGCTGGTGCAGGATCTCCTGCACCCGGACGACGTGGGTGTCTTTACCTCGGAGTTGAACGAGTCGATCGCCTCGGGCACCCCGCTGCGTGTCTTCTACAGGCTGAGGCAGAAGGACGGGCGGTATTCCGTCTTCGAAGCCATCGGCCATGCCCACATCGCCTCGGCCAAGTTCGCGCCCAACCCGAGCAACCAGACCCCCTTCTGCCAGGCCGTCTTCATGATGGCCCGGCCATATCCCACCAAGAACGCGGCCCTATTGGATTCCTTTCTCGAGCACAAGATGGAAAACGAACGCCTCAAACGGAAAATCGCCGAGCTCCAGCGGGAGGAGCAGGACGAGGCCGAAGAGTCGGAGCGGACATGGCGGCAACAAAGCCATGAGACACCCTTCTCCCAAACCCCGGCAGACTCGTCCTCGATCGCATCGGGCGAGCGGCGCGTATCCCTCGACAGCGTACCAGCCGACAGCGCGCCACTCACCCACCCGTTCTCCGTCGGTAGAGCGAACCACGCTGGCGACACGATCGAGATGCTCACCGGCCTGCGATACGAGGAAGGCGAGCGCAGCCGGGGCATCACGACGGGCAACCCCAGCCCCGCGCTCGTCACGGGCGACGCGGGCATCGCCATACCCGTGGACCGGGACCCGCGCACGGGCGAGAAGAAGAAGAAGCTCAAGGTGGCTGAGGAATACGTGTGTACTGATTGCGGTATGTTTGCCATATCACCCCCCTCCCCTGACACCTGATCCAAAGATTGATAAAAGGCTGACTGTGATTTGCAGGCACGCTTGAATCGCCGGAATGGAGGAAGGGGCCGAGCGGACCCAAGACGCTGTGCAATGCTTGTGGGCTGCGCTGGGCGAAGCGGGAGAAGAAGAAGAGCGCCGGCCAAAGTCGGTTTACGCACGGGGCTGAAATGGTTGTCTAAGGGCGCCGGCCCGGAGTTTTGGAATAATGGTACAGGGGCATTCTGAAGGTGCATCTAATGGATGGTAAAGAACAGACAGAACACTGAAGATATTGGGTCTGTCTAGGTATCCGGGGGGCCGGGCTGGTTAGTGCATTGGGTGGGTCGTGGTCATGATGAAAAGAAACAAGGATGATGTATGATATGCCTACCTTTGATGCAGTATGCTGATGTGCTTCTCCAACCAACAAGACCATTGGGATACCGCTGACAACCCATCACACTCACTAGCGAACCCAAGGTGTCGTGTCAGGCTTTCCTGAGGTCAAGAACCCTGGTGACCTGCAGCATGCCTGCGTTGCATGTGAGGGAGCTTCCCGTCGTTCGGTAGGTACTGAGGTAAAAGGGGGTCCTTTTGGTGCCTGCCATGCCAAGCAGGATCTGGAATAGACAAGTAGAGCCATCTTGGTGCCATCAAATCAGTCGTTGGTCTCTCTTCTGGATGATTGACCCGTGACTGCCGTCAACTTTCAGACACTTGATATCGCACCCAATTTTGTATTCGCCCGGTTCAGTCATTCTCCAGTCTAGACATATAGCAGATCATGTTCAACCTCCTAGAACGGCGACGTTAGCTGGTGGCTCTGCAGTCATCGCATGGGCTGAATCTAGCTGCACTCACCGTCGAGCTTGTCATGGCAGGATGCCGACGTGTCTTTGCCTTCCCTGTCGTTGACACATCGGCTGACCTTTTAAGGTATATCCTCGCGAACCACTCGGCCTCTGTTCTCCGGAGAGACAACAAAAGTCCCGCCGAAGAGTCGTAGCGTACCGCCACGCAGCGCAGCCATATCCCCCATTCAAAAATGCAACAAAAGCCGGCGCAAAATCACAAATCATCCTCCTTCCGGGCCCCGGGACTCCGGCTCCGGCTCCTCCCGCTCCGAGCGCCGCGGTTCGACCCCCTCGCCGGAACTGCCCCCGCGCCGCCGGCACCACCACCACCGACAGCACCACCCCCGCCTCGCGCGCCAGCCGCCTTGCCGGGCGGCGGCCGCACAAAGGCAAAGTCCACCCGCACCGTCTGGTCGAGCAGCTGCGTGCTATGCGCGCCGTCGATGGCCGCGCGCGCTTCCTCCAGGGTCGTGTACTCGATCAACGCGTAGCCCTAGATATGTTTCCCACGGTCAGTCAACGCAACGCAATTTCCAGTTCCTTTCCTCTCCCATAACGGAAGAGAAAGAGAGCATAAAAGACAGACAGACAGACGGGAGAAAAAAGAAACACACCTTGACATAGCCCGTCCTCCGGTCCAGGTTCAGGTGCACGTTGCGTATCTCGCCAAACTCGCCAAACTTGTCGTGGATGGCCTCCTCGTCGGCCTCCTCGTGCACGTTGGTCACCATGACGATCCACCCCTCGATGGAGCGCACCGCCGTCGCCTTGGTGTGCGTCTGCATGGCCGCTAGCTTGGCCGAGCCGAGGTTGTCGTTGGCGTTTGAGTTTGATGACGAAGCATCCTGCTGCTGCTGCTGCACCGGCTCGTCGAGTTCCATCTCGTCCGAAGGCATTGTTTCTTTTAGAGTGGGGGGTTGGGTTTGATCGAGTGGGGTGGGGGGTGCGATCGGGGTTGGATGGGTGACAGTGATGGTATCGCGATCGGAAATCGGGAATGCGTGGTGCTGCGGGTGAGATTGTCTGCGATTGAGGAGGATGTTGTTGTGGATTTGGGTCTGCTGAGGAGTGCGCGGGAGGTGTTGAAGTTGTTTGGATATCCGAAAAGTGGAGCCCCGCAAATTGAGCATCTACCCTAACCCAGGTGGATAAATATTCCAGCCTGCTCAACCTAGCTCAACCGACCATGAGACGGTGCAAGAGAGCGGGTTGAGTTCACGTCTTTACCTTGCCGTATTACCGACATGAATTCTGATCAGGCACAAGACCAAAGCACAGGCCTGTTCTCAGTTCCCATTTATGTTCCCAGAAGCATCTCTGTGCTGAAGCCGAGCAATGCTAACCTAACAACGGGGAATACGGATACCAAAACAAGCATAAACTTCATAACCATACTCATCCTCATCGAGGTGCCGCCCCGTCTATCCAATGGCCATGCGTGTACTGTTCTCTCCCACTCATGAACCCCTGGTCGCCGTCATAACTCGTGTCTAGAAACCACCCACAGCGCCCGGAGGACAGCCAGCCCACCTCCCTGCGTCTCCACCGTCCTCCCCCGCCCGCGAAGATTCGGATCCCAGGTACTCGTCCCCCCGCGGCCATCCTCCTCCTCTAACCCAACCCCCCTCTTTCCCACATGATCACGGTCACCACTCGTCGCCGACGCTATCCTACTCCTCCTACCTATAGGCTTCTGCCCCGACCCCGTCTCCCCTAGGGGAGGAGGCGGCAGATCCACCGCCCTCACCCACACCGCATCCAGCGGCACGCCCAAGTTCCGATAATCCACCACCCCACCCCCCTCAGCAGACGGCGGCAGCGCATCCCCGCCAAACGCCAGCTTCGCACTGCTAGCAAACTGCAGCAGCCCCGCAGTCCACCACATGCCAAACAGGCCCCTCGCGTCCCTCGTGCCCATGGCGGCGCGGGCGTTGCGCCTCAGCCAGGGTATATACCGCCGGCAAGCACTCGCGTGCCGCGCCCGCATGCCTCCCAGGGCCGACTCGTCGAGTTCTTTCGCAATCGGGCGGTGCATCGTCAGCTGCAGGGCGGCGGGCGAGCAAAACGTGGCAAAGTGGTGCATCCAGATGCCCTTGAAGGTCTGCGCGTCCTGGGAGCAGGTGCCCGACACGTCGCACGCCTCCTCCAGGATGCCGGCCCGGCCCAGGCCGCGCCAGGGCGGGAGCCGTGTTGGTTTCCCGGGGCGGAGGTGGTTGTCGTCGTCGACGGGGACGTTGCGGGCGAGATCGTACCCCGTGGCTCGGACGACGTTTTGGATGAGCGCATGGCCTTCGCGCAAGTATTGCTCGCGGCCCGTGGCCTGGAAGAGGCCGAGCAGGCCCGTCAGGATGACGCCCTGGTTGTATGTGTAGACCATCTCGTCGCGCTGGTCGCACCGCGTGTTGTTGCTCCCGGAGCCGTGGCCCGAGATGTGGAAACCGTCGGCGTACAGGCCCTGTGCGTTGGTCATGTTGGATGCGGTCAGCCAGCGGTGGGTTTCCTGCGCGGCCTTGCCGAAGACGGGGTCGCGGGGGCCCCAGTCGGCGTTCCAGTGGCTTTGGTTCGAGCCGGCGGCGCTGCTGAAAGGGGACGGATTGGAGTCTCCGGGGAAATGCAGGTACATGCTGATGGAAGCCGCCATGAACAGCTGGTTTGTGATGGCGTTCTTGTAGGGCATGAGCCGCGGGTTCCAGATCATGCCGCCTCCGCAGAGCTTCGTGTCCCACCCCTTGGCGGCCAGCTCCCAGAATATTCTCGCGCGATGAGCAAAAGCGGGTATCCAGTGACTGCCATACCACGTTTCGGCCCCGGGTCTGGCTCCCAGCCCCCCGGCGGCCGTTTTGGAGAGAAACCTGTTGTGCTCATCGATAAACTGGATGGACTCGAGCCAGCCCAGGACCACCCAGAGCATGTCGTCGTAGGCCTGGTTGCGGATGGCGAAGGCATCCTCGGCAAAGTAGTAGGCGATAACATCGGCAAAGTAGCCCGCGATGACCTCCTGTTTCCGGGCGGCACACTCGGCCCCTTCGTCAGGCTGGCGGCGTTCTAGCTCGTGCGAGATTTCGCGGAGCGTTGCGGCAACATGGGTGCCCATGACGGCGCGGGTCCAGTCGATCCCCCTCGGCCATGTGCCAACCCAGCGCTCGAAGTAGGCATCCTGCATGTTGCTCAGGGCCATGAACATGTCGTTGAACAAGTTGAGGTCTGGAAGGGAGCGTCCCGCGTCGGTGCCATTTTTATCCTTGAGGTTCAGTGGGAGAGGCGGCCAAGGAGAGGCAGCGCTAGCGGCCGTGGCCGCACCTACGACCACGGCCCAGGAGAAACGCATGTTGACTTGACTTGGGCAGTAAGCGAGAGGATATGTGTATAGGTTTATCCCCAATAACTTGAGGCGTAGCTGGCCTGTGTTAGCATGACCGGAGAGGATAGGGATGGGCTGGGCCACTCACGTTGAGATTGGATTCGGCATATGAGGTATTCTGAGATGATGTACAGTAAATGAAGGCTAGGTTTGTCGAGGTCTATGTGATTGTGGGTGTATATGCAGTTTCGAATCGGTACACCGACGTCCAATGCCAGAAGTCGAAACGAAGTCTCGCCCAAAGCAAATCAAGGCGCGCCCGACGCAAACAAGCCGGGGGCTGGCTACCAGAGCAGTTGCGAGAAGTGCAGACAACGGCCATCTCATGGCGCTATCATCGTGGCTGACTTCGGTGGAAATATAAGGCACAATCTCAGTGCAGTGGTGCGTCGTGTGATGGTGTCTGTTCTTTTCAAAGTTGAACAATGAAACAGCAAGTAGCAGCCAGCCCTTGGGTTGCCAGACAAAAAGAATGACCAAAAAGACTGGGGAAGCACAACGGTAAAAAAGGAGTCACGAGGCCACGCCGACGACAAAAAGAGAGTTCAAGACATTTTAACGGCTCAAGATGATGAGGGGAGGGGGAGGTTGGATTGTGCCAAGGACGGAAGTGGAAGACAGGTTGCGGCGAGGCCTTCAGGTGATAGCGCTGCGTTGATCAGCCTACCCCACCAAAGAAGCCCCTGCCTGCATCAGATCTCAGAGGAGGGGCAGCAGCGCACATGCTGTGGCTTCCCCGCCATGCATGCATAGTACCTCGTGGACGGGGTGCGGCATGTGCTGCGGCGGGCCGAGATCTAAGGTAGGATTTGAGTCTCGACTCATGAGTTGTCGTTCTAGAAATCTGTTGTGAATCGAAAGCGGGGGGGAGGATGACCTCGAGTTCTCGCGCGAGATCAAAGAGGGCTACGGGTCGATGCCACGTTGATATCTTACGTTGCCTACCTTGGTTCTACAGTCAAAGGCCGACAAGTCATGTAAAACGAAGCGGCCGATTAATTGCCTAGGTTGTCGCGTATCGGTATGTCATGTTGAACAGCTCAGACTCGCATGACCATGAGATACTCAAACGAGCACGACCTTTCGCGGTATATGAGCCGTAGAAGTAACGGAGATGGCATTAGATACTCTACTGAAGTACCACAGGGCAGATAGGTCAATTAGACCTCCAAACATGATATCCAAACCCAGGACAAGTTGCCTCCTAGCCCTCTACCCTAAAGACGCCCCGACGCCGTCCCATCCGCGGCAGCACGCCGGCCCGCTATCAACCGATGAGGGTAGTACAGCAGCAGAGAGCCACCCCAAGTCTCCCAACACATGACCATCCAAAAAAAAACAAAAAAACAACCCCCGACACTACTCGACAAACCGCTTCTCAAACTCCTTAAGCAGCACGGGCGTGATCTCGTCACTACTACACCCTTCCACCTCCCACAGCACCCCCTTGCGCGCATAGTGCTCCAGCAGCGGCTCGCTCGTCTGCACAAACTTGTCCCAGCGGGCGCGGTACACGGCCTCGTTGTCGTCGGCCCGCCGCACGAGCGGCTCGCCCGTCACGTCGTCGCGCCCAGCCACGCGCGGCGCGTTGAACGTCGTGTTGTACACGCGCCCGCTCGGCTCGTGCACCGACCGCCCGCCGATCCGCTCCATGATGACCGCGAGCGGCGTCTTGATCGACACGGCCAGGTTGATGGGCACGATGTCGTCCAGGCGGGCCGCCTGCGCCGCCGTGCGCGGGAAGCCGTCGAGGAGGAACGAGGCCGACGGGTCTTGGTTTATCCTGACGGACGGCGGCTGGTGGTGGTGGTGGGTGGAGTTCCTGCTGCTGCGCGCGTGCGCCGGGGAGGAGAGGAAGGCGGCGACTTCGGCGTCGTCGTCTTGGTATGCCGATGCCGGGTCGGAGGAGGTGTTGACGGCCGAGGAGGAAAGGGTCATGACGTTGTCGGAGGGGTGGCGGCCCGAGTAGATCCAGCCGCGCTGGCTCAGCTCGTTGCTGATGAGCCGCAGCATCAGATCGTCTGGGACAAGGCCGCCGGCTTTCATGGTGCTTTCCACCTTGATTCCTGCATTGGTTTCGGGCAAGTAAGTCTCTTTGCAGCCCCCAGGCGGTATTTGACGAGTGAGTTGCACGCACCGAGCGGTGTCCGCTGCTTGACATTGTGGCGCAGGAGGTCCCCGGAGCTGATGGACGACAGCTGCGGGAAGCTCTTGAGCAGTCGCTCCGACTGAGTCCCCTTGCCGACCCCCGGCGCACCGACCAGGATAACTCGCGCAGCCTTTCGCAGGCGCATTGTTCTGCGCGATTCGTTTGTGTCTGGTGCGTGCAGATGGGAGGAGCGGGATGCGGATGGCAAAGGGACGGCGCAGGCGGGATCTCCTGGCCTAGGTGGTAGGTACCCAAGGTACGCAGTACGGACGGGTAACGCGCAATTCGAACAAGTCCGGGGTAGACACACGAGCAAGGTCTGGTCCCGGCCACAGATCCAGTGCGGGGCAGCAGTTGATCGGCATGTAACCTGGACACAACCGAGGATCGAAAGCTACTACCGAAACTCCATGCTTGGCGGTGTCAAAAAATCGAGATCAAAGCAAGGTCTGTGTCTATCATGTAGATGAAATAAGAAAGTCCCGAGTGGGAGGTTATGTAGGTACGAACAGTTTTATGGAGCAAGCACACCATGTAAGCTGAGTGGAGAAGGTCGCACCCTTGGTTTCTGGAGGCGTGGAGAATCGCCCTCTACGAAGTACTGGGTGGTATTCGTATAGGAGTTAGTTGGTACTGGAGGTATGCTTATTAACAGAGCCAACCTCCTCACCAAAATCGTGCGGCCAGTTTTTTGTTGAGAGATGGAACTTTTGGAGAAATGGTCTGAGGGAAACCGACATCGCCAGGCTTATCTTATCGATCTTGAGTCCCGGCCACGCCTTGGCATCTGCAGCCCTTGACTCTTCGTATCTTTCTGAAGACTTCCATGTCAATTGTCAACCATATCCATACAGGCACTGGGAATGGAATTGCAGCGTTCGAATGTGCAAGTCAAGTAGTTCGTCGACGGAACGGCCGGGATGAAGCCTCGAACTGAGGATTCGACCCAGACAAAACGGTCTGGAGGACGTGGCGAGTCCTCATCGGTTGCGTCTCGAACGCGTGCTCACATGGCACATGGAAAGGCCGGATGCATTTCTTCGTCTCAGCCAAACAATGCCTGTTCTGCACGTGTTGGCATTCGTTTCGATGGGATGGTCCGGAATCCGGACCTGACGGGACTGCAATGGACCAGGCTGAGTCACGTGATTATTTCCTCCGTTCCTGACTCGCCCCAGACCGCGGGGCGGAATGAGCCGGCGGATTGGAAACGCAGCGAAACGTTGGCCAAGAAGGGATTTGATGCAAACCTCCCTCTACGCCCCTTTCGCGACGCCGTCACCAACTCCCACTACAGCCTGGCCACGAGTACCCGCGTCGCCCTCCATCGACTCTTTCATCTGTACGCTTATCTCGTCCACTCTTTTCGCTTCCCGGACACCCGCGCGTGTGCTAGTTTGTCTCCGATCTCCCGATTTGCCGCTTGCAGCCAGCAGCTCGTTGCTAACGTCCTTACGGTTGCCAGCAACACGCTCCCTAAATCCGTCAACGCATCGGCGACGACTCTTAAGTTTCTGATCCAATTTCACGACCCGCTATCCACATATACCAACAGTCGGCGTTTCTATCCAATCATCTCCGCTACTCTCCCTTCGCCTGCCAGAAAGTCGCCATGAGCGCCTCAACAAGAGTTGCGCGTCGGGCTCTGGTCGTCAACCCGTTCATGGGCCCTGGTGAGTCGTCTGCTTTCGCAGCCTTGAGCGCACCGCTGATTCGCCGCCCAGGCCGCTCTCTTCCCAGATCTGCTCTCCTCGCCACGTCGATTCACCTTGCGCGCAATGCGCAGAACCTGGGCCCCGTCTCTGCCCTACTCATCCCCGTCCGGACCTTGACAACCTCGGGAACAACCACCCATGGCCCTCCCGGAGGCCCGCCGCCAGGATTCAACCCGGAGGAGGCTAAGAAACCTCTTCCAAGGCAACCTGCCAACCACGCGAAGCCCGCAGCGAAGAACGAGAAGCCCAAGACAGAGACCGAAGTGAAGGAGGCGACCAAGGAGGGTGATGGAAAGTCGGCCGATTCGGACGCCTCGCTCACTCAGCTCGCCGCCAAGAAGGAGGGCGCCGTAGAAGGCGCCGAGGCCAAGAAGGAGGAGAAGAAGCTGACGCTCGGGCAAAAGGTCAAGAAGGAGATCCAACACTACTGGGACGGCACCAAGCTGCTGGCGGCCGAGGTCAAGATCAGCTCGCGCCTCGCGCTCAAGATGGCCGCCGGCTACGAGCTCACGCGGAGAGAGCACCGGCAGCTGCAGCGCACCGTCCAGGATCTCGGCCGGCTGGTCCCCTTCTCCGTCTTTGTCATTGTTCCCTTCGCCGAACTCCTCTTGCCCGTTGCCCTCAGGCTCTTCCCCAACATGCTGCCCAGCACGTACGAGGGCCAAAAGTCAAAGGACCAGAAGGCGTCGACGCTGCGGGCTACCCGGAGGGAAGTTAGCGACTTCCTCCGCCAGACCCTGAGGGAGACGGGCCTTCCCCTGACGCAGGCGACCACGCGGACGGAAGAATTTACCAACTTCTTCCGCAAGCTGCGCGCCACGGGGGAGAAGCCGACGGCTCAGGATGTCATCAAGGTGTGCAAGATCTTCAAGGACGACCTGACGCTCGACAATCTGTCACGGCCCCAGCTCGTGTCCATGTGCCGCTACCTCAACCTCAACACGTTCGGCACCGACATGATGCTGCGGTACCAGATCCGCCACCGCATGCGGCAGATCAAGCGCGACGATCGCGCCATCAGCTACGAGGGTGTCGACACCCTGTCGGTCTCGGAGCTCCAGATGGCCTGCGCCAGCCGCGGCATCAAGAGCCACGGCGTGTCGCCTGCTAGGCTACGCGAGGACTTGCAAACCTGGCTCGACCTGCGGCTGCGCGACGGCGTGCCGTCCACCCTGCTGGTCCTCAGCAACGCCTACATGTACGGCCAGACCCAGTCGGACGAGGGGTTCGCCGGCCAGATCGAGGCCCTGACGGGCGTGCTGTCGTCCATCCCCGAGGAGCTGTTCCACGAGATCGAGCTCGAGGTGCACAACGCCGAGGGCGCCGCCACCAACAAGCAGCGCCTCGAGGTGCTTAAGGAGCAGCAGGAACTGATCGACGAGGAGCTCGAGCAGGACCAGGAGAACCAGGCTACCGGGTTTGCCACGCCGCGGGACACTGAGAACATCGACGACAAGGAGGAGAGGCAGGCGCACGCCGAGGCGGACGGCACCCTGGAGAAGGCGCAGGTCGGCGAGGCGGTGGATGCCGAGAGGGATATGCTAGATGCGGCCAGGTTAGAGAAACAGCAGGAGCAGCGCGAGGCATCGCTGGCCCGGTCCAGCGACAAGTGAGCTTGTGGAAAATGGGGTTGGCCGGCAGGGTCTTTGTTTTCCCTTCTGTGTTTGAGTAGGCCAAGTGAGGAAATCTGTATGGATATAGACAGCCCAGCGCCTGAGCGGGGCGAGATGGGCTTGGAGTTGGGACATTCAAGGGATTTTCTTTTGTCATAGGCGGCCTGATAGAGACCTCATCTCGCCATAGATATGTGGAATAGTTACTCCAATTTGAAGCTTAAACGAGCTGGTTGGTGACAATTTGGGAAGCACGGTGAGTAGTCCTAGGGTGGCAGGTTGAGTTGCTTCCGTAGGTTGACAGGGTTGGATGAGAGTGCTGCAGCCCGTATCGGATACAGTTTTGAAATCACCATCTTCAGGATTTATGTTCATTTGTTACTACCTATACAGTGACATCACAAGAAAATCCAAGAAAAAAGTCAAAAAATATATATTTAAGAATGGAACGTAATTCAGTCATCTCTTGAGAATTTTCACCTCTTGCTTTGAAATGATGAGAAGTCAAGATGGCCGTGCTGCCCGATCCTTGATGGACGAATTCGGCAATCGCTGCTGCTTTATTATCGCAACCGAGCTCCCCCACCATCGCTCTCTCTCCAGCATACGTCAACCGCCAAGCTCCGAGCATCTCTGAGCGCATCATCAAAGCCAACGCTTACCTCTCTTACCGAACCCAGCAAACAGCGCCGATTGAAAGCTCCAATACCCTTTCGACTCAATCCATTTCAGCTCATGACCGAAACGAACCGCCCAGACAAACGCAGGCAGTTGAGTAAACCGAGCGACGAGACCACGACAAGTCGGACAGCACTGTGTACCCGGTGGTCGTAAGCCGACAAGATGGCCGTCCTCGACCAGGACAACTTCTCCAACATATCGTGGCACAGCGAGCAGAATCAGAACAACCCCGGGCCGAGCTCATCCACATCTCGCGATCCCGCCCACAGCCAGACCTACTCGAATGACCGGTCCGATGGCCGCAGGACAAGCCACGAGAGGGACCACGGCCACGCGGCCGGCGAGATCCTCGAGTGCACCGTGTCGGAGCCGCACAAGGAGAACGACGGCACCAAGGACGCATATGTTTCGTATCTGATCACTACCCACGTACGTATCCCCTACGAGACTGGATTTCGAGTGGCTGGCAGCTGACCTATCTCTAGACCACTTTTCCCTCCTTCCAGCGACCAAATACCTCGGTCCGCCGCCGCTTCACCGACTTTGTCTTCCTCTACAAGGTTCTCTGCCGCGAATACCAGGGCTGCGCCGTCCCGCCGCTCCCGGACAAGCAGCGCATGGAGTATGTCCGCGGCGACCGGTTCGGGCCCGACTTCACCGCGCGCCGCGGCTACTCCCTGCAGCGCTTCCTCTCCCGGATCGCCCTGCACCCCGAGCTCCGCCGCGCCGGCATACTGCACACCTTCCTCGAGAGCCCCGACTGGAACGCCACCATGCGCAGCAGGGCAGGGCGACTCGGCCCGGCCGGAGCAGGCGGCGACGGCCTCGGCCACAGCCCGACCGCAGCCACTACCTCCGGCAGTGGCGGCGGTGGCGGCGGCGGCGGCGTATTCGACTCCTTCGCCGACAGCTTCATGAACGCCTTCACCAAGGTGCACAAGCCAGACCGGCGCTTCATCGAGGTCAAGGAGACGACGGACAAGCTCGACGAGGACCTCAACAACGTCGAAAAGGTGGTCGCGCGCGTCGCCCGCCGCGAGGCCGACCTCGAGACGGACCTCAAGGACCTCGCCGAGCAGTTCCAGAAGCTCATCACGCTCGAGCCGGGCGTCGAGTCGGCCGTGCACGCCTTCGCGGCCTCGGTCGAGGACACGGCGGCGGGGCTCAAGAAGCTCAAGGACCACACGGACCAGGACTACCTCTCGTCGCTACGCGACATGGTGGCCTACAGCGGCGCGCTCAAGGCGCTCCTCCGGGCGCGCGAGCAGAAGCAGCTCGATTACGAGCAGCTGACCGAGTACCTCAACAAGGCGACGGCCGAGCGCGACGCGCTCGCGTCGGGCGGCGGGCACGGCTACTACTCGTCGGGCGGCGGGCCGCTGGCCGGCGCGGGCGGCTTCATCCGGTCCAAGATTGAGGACGTGCGCGGCGTAGACCACGAGCAGGCGCGCCGGGACCGGCAGCGCAAGCTGGAGCTGCGCATCGACGAGCTCACGCGCGAGGTCGAGAACGCGCGCGCCGAGTCGGACGAGTTTGGCGACCACGTCGTCAAGGAGGTGGGCAGCTTCGAGTGGATCAAGAAGGTCGAGTTCAAGAGGCAGTTTGGCGGGCTCGTCGACTCCCACATTGAGTTTTACGGCGGCGTCGCCGAGACGTGGGAGGCGTACGTGCGCGAGATGGAGAGGGAGGGCGTCGTGCTGCCGGCTTAGGTGGCTGCTGTTGCTGCTGCGTGGGGAGAGGAGGAGGAGGAGGAGGAGGGTAAGGGCGAGGAGGGAGAGGGGTGGGTTCTCGTTGGGGATGAGAGGGAGGTTGATGTCGGCGAGGTCCAGGACGATGACCGAGAAGGGGGTGGCGGTGCTCAAGGGGCTGGGTCGGTTTCGGACGACGCTTCGGCGGCGAAGGAGTGGCCCCCGGCCGTTGTCGAGGACTGGGAGGATGTGTGGAAGCAGCAAGGGAGGCAGTCGACAGGTTCAAAGTCGTCTTATGACAATGGCGGGTAAGGGGTAGGAATGGGTATTACTACTGGGCGTGCTCCAAGTGGAAAAGGACGCTTTTTTGTATGCCTAACAATCGGGGTTGAGGCGTTGTCATTGGGTTTGAACATTGGTTTAGAAGGAGCATCAGGTTGGTTAGGCATTGCACTATTTCACGCTTGGAACAGCCATCAGTTTTCGAACATCATACCTCTGTAGCGCTGGACAGTATGCAGTTTTAACCCAAAGACTTGGCGCGGCCAACGCCATCCGAAGGTTGAGGATGATCTAGACGTCAGAAGCCAATAGATACTCCAGGGCCCATACAGACAAGCCGACACCCATCAACGAAAAAACGTCAACCCCCCAAAAAAACCCAACAG
This sequence comes from Parathielavia hyrcaniae, assembly GCA_033575675.1. Taxonomy (NCBI): domain Eukaryota; kingdom Fungi; phylum Ascomycota; class Sordariomycetes; order Sordariales; family Chaetomiaceae; genus Parathielavia; species Parathielavia hyrcaniae. Next base: position 404,735 of record MU863639.1, read on the forward strand.
CAACACTACAGCCCTAACGATTCCCGCCCTGCAACGGCCTCGCCTCCCCACCGTCCTCCTCCTCGTCCTCATCATCCCCCACAACATGATGCTCCTCCTCCGAGTCACCACTATACCTCCTCCCCCTCCCTTGCCCGGGCAATTTGTGGCTCACCCCTATCGGCGACCCACTCCCCTCCGACACGGACCCATCCTCCCTATCTCGATACTGCCGCCTCGCAGCGGCATCGACATCAGCATAGTCATCACTATCCTCCTCGTCCTCGTCCTCGTCAGTGTCACTCTCCCCCGCAAAAGCATCATACAACTCGGCACCCCTCGTTCCGCGCCCACCACGCCTCCCAGCACCCTTCCCACCCGCAGCGGCACCACCACCACCAAGACCACCATTACCACCACCAGAGCCCTTCTCAGTCAGCCCCTGAGCCTCTTCATCGGCGTTGTCGTCGAGCAGCTCAAACTCGTAGTCGTTCCTCGGGTTATTCCTCAGGCGCTTGCGCCGGGCCAGGTACAGGTAGACGCCGAGGCCGGAGCAAAAGAGGACGATCAGGATGAGCGAGCCATAGATCCAGACCTGGGTGGCGGCGCTGACGCCGAACGTGGGCAGGAAGGAGGGCAGCCAAGTCTTGGTGCCGCCCGAGGTGGAGGTTTCGGCCCCCGGGGCGGGGGCGGTGGTTGTTTGGTCATCCGAGTCCGAGGGGGAGGTGGTGGGCTTTGCGTTGACGGGGCGGTTGGGGAAGTCGGTTGGCACGGCGCCGTCGGTGGGCGGGGCGTCGCTTGACGGGAGCGGGGGGATGGTGGTGAGGGTCGCGGGGAGGGTGGTGGTGGCGATCAGGGCGTGGTCGTTGTCGTCTTCTTCGTTCGGCATGGGCAGGGGCTTCGCCTTGGATGCGTCGCGGCTCTCGCCCCAGAGCTTGAGGTGCCAGTCGATGAACTTGCCGCTGTAGGCGTTGACGTTGGTGTCCTTGACGATGATGGTCCAGGTGCCGACGCCGGATTCGCCCCTGGGCAAGGTCAAGTCAGATGGGTGGGGGGCATTTCTGTGGGGAAGTGGGTGAGGGGGGAGGCTTACCAGTGAACGACGCTCATGAAGGTCCAGTCGTCGTAGCCCTCGGTGGACTCGTCGTATTTGCGTGTGACAGACAGGTGGCTGACAATTTTGTTGGGGCTGATCAGATCGACGCTAAGGTCGCCACGCCGTCCATGGTCAATGTTCATGGTGACGGTGATGTGCTCGAGTCGCTCCAGGTTGGCCTCCTTGAGCATGCCCTCGGTAACCTCGAAGCCAACGGCGACGCCGTGGTCGCCCTGAGGTATGTCCTGGTTGACGTGGATCCACGGGGAGTAGAACCAGGCCTGGGGCTTCACCTTCTTCCACGTTCTGGCGGCCTCGACGATTGCGTAGCTGTCCAGCTTGCCGTATCCGTAGGTATGGCTGAACTTCTTGCCAATGGTGGTGTCCTGCCAGTCGCCCGACTCAAGGTTGATGGGAACAGCCGTATCCATGGCAAGATACTGCATGTCTCGCCAAGTCAAGTCCGGCCGTACCTGCAGGACCAAGGCGAAGATGCCCGCCGCAAGAGGCGCGGCAGCCGAGGTTCCCCCATGGCTGCTGGAGCACACGTTCTGGCCCACGTCGGTGGTATGGATGGAATCGCCGCTGCCACTCGAGTACGTAACCACCAGGCCAGCCGAGCACTTCTCCGAGTAGTACGGATGCTTGCCCATCCGGTCGACGGCGCCGACCGTGATGCTGTAGATGCTGTTGGTGTAGCCGTCAAAGTTGCAGTTGTCGTCGTTCTGCGCGCCGTTGCCACTTGCGAAGACGTAGATGGAGCCCAGCCCGTTGCGGCCGTTCTGCACGGCGTTCAACATGGCACGGCGGATGAGAATACCAGGCGCATCCATGCTCTTTCCGTCATCGGGCGGCCCCCAGGAGCAAGAATAGATCAGGTTATGGTGGAAGTCGTAGTTCATAGCCACGGCTTCGTCAGCATCGCTGATCAGCTTGGACAGGATACGCAGGCCGGCAATCTTGGAGTCGTATGCCACGCCAACACCGCAAACATCGTTCCGGACGGCGGACACTTCGCCAGCGCACCGAGTGCCGTGATTGTCATTCGACAGACGGGGCCTCGGCTCGTCGGTCTTGTCGTTGAAGTCGTAGGAGCCCGCGGCGTAGTAGTTCGCTCGGAGGTCGTCGCTGTACATGTCCAGACCGTCATCCACAATGGCCACGGTGGTGTTCAAGCCCGTAACACCCTGCAGCCAGAGGCCGGTGACGTTGACGTCGTGGCCGAGCTGTACCGTATTGAAGAGATGCCATTGTTCGTGGAAGATGGGGTCTGAGATCTGGAGCTGGCGGGCGATCTCTTTCTGCGCCTCGACGGCCGATTGCACTGGCGGGTTCGTAGCCCTCTCAGCGCCGCCCACTTGTATCGCGCCCAGCGGTTCTGGAATAACGCGCTTCTCCCACGGTTTCCGTAGTACCTGCTTCTCGGAAAAGAGCACGCCGTCCAGAGCATGTCTCTCGCCCAGTGATCGCTTCCTCCGCCGGTCGGCCAATTCCCGCTTAACAACATCGTGTCCTGCCCGCTTTCCGATGAAGACGTGGTGGTCCTTGAGTTCTCCCAGGGGCCCCTCGTGGGACATCCCTAGGCTCCTGGCTATGTCGTGGGGTGATGTGTCTGCATCGAGATGGAGCACGTAGTAGTCGTTGGCATCCCAGTTTCGCGGGAGGACGCGGGAGGCTGTGGCGAGCGCAGCGAAGCCCAGGAGCGCGGCGCCCGACCAGATCTTCATGACGATGGAGGTTCAGGGGCTCGGGCCCTTCGTACGTGTGCTGCGGGTGTTGGGGTTGGTAGCGGTGGCAGATTGAGTAGAGAACGTCAACCATGCATGGGTCGTTCAGCCAGTACGTAGCCAGACTGCACAGTGTCAGATTGTCGTCTTCGTGCTTGTGTCGGTCGCGAGCGGTAGGCCGGGACAAGGTCGGGGTCGAGACGGAATCTGTATTCGTATCGCAGGTTGCAGCTGTGCGAGGACCTGTTCTCTGTGGCAACCGCACAGGTAAAAAAGGAGGCCACCGGGAGAACCCGCCGTTTCAAAGACTTCAAGATTAGGAAAATAAACAAGAAGAGAATGACTCTTGCAATCTCAACATAAATATCAGCGCTGAGAGAAAGCGATACGGAACAAACAAACCACGTCTCCCACGACAATGGCCGGCCTTTGATGAAGCAGAGCGGGAAAAGGTGGCCTTGCGAGTCGCATTCGAGGCTGACACTTCGAATGCGCCAAGCTTTTCGGGTGGAAGGCAGCGTCGCAAGCTGACAGGGAGATGCCGATTCGGCAGCCCAAAGCGGGACTGTATAGACCACCAATGGTCAGCCAATCAGTAGTTGATCCGTTCGCTCTTGGTGGATCCCGTCGGGCGAAGCTCAACGGCGGAACCAGCAGCATCGGGAACAAATATCATGATCAGTCGCCGCAGCATGTTTCGAGGACAGTCATCATGTCATATTCCATTATTCCTTCTGGACCTTGAAAGAGGCCTAAGACTTTATATACCAAAGGCGCTTCCCTGCACTCAATCCTTCTTTTTTCGTTTTTCTTTTTAATCTCTCTATATCCATCTCTTCGGCCACTACTTCCCTTGATCCATGTTCGCCTGGCTATGTTACTGTCGAAAGGCATGGAAGCCCCGTCAAACGCCAGGCCACAGAGAAGGCAAGCCGCCGCCAGGGCCGTCCCGTCTGCACCATCCAACCGGGCCCGACTTTAGCCCTGTTTCTCCGTGGCAAGTCCGTTGTTGTTGCTGCTGCTGCCGCCGTCTTCTGGGCTGCCAAACGGATATCTGTCTTGATATGGTGCTGACCATGGCGTCGTCGAGCCTGGCCCTGTAGGGGTTGACCTCCCTTCCCTCGAGCAAATCCATACGGCCGTCGTCCTGGCGAGAAGCCATGTTCTCCTTCACTTCAATGTCCGCACCGTGACACGTCGAGGCCCTTCAGGCACAGGTGCCACTGCAGCGACAAATTTTCCTCCTCAGCCCTTGTTGGGACGTATCCATTCGCTGGCATTGCTGGTGGTGACGAAGAAGGCGGTTCCGGCTGTGTCCGTCATGTTGGGCGTCATGAATCTTCCCGCACCTTTCGGTGCTTCCGTCGGGGGGTACTAACAACATTGGCCAAAAAAAGTTGCACATGGGTTCTAAATCGCCGAGGGGGGTTAGTTAAGCCGTAAAGTTCTGGATCGCAAGGGCGACGGGGAGGGGCGTCCGATGACCTGTATGACTCGTTGCGTGGGAAGACGAAGCCGACCTTGAGATGTTGCACTCCCGGCCAACGTGAGCGCCGCAAAATGTAGTAGCCAGATGAAGCACCTCACTGGCATCCTCATGTGACTCAGGCTTGACGGTTGAAGTTGAGGGCACCGAGGTGACAGCAGTCCGACACGCGGGGCGAGGCGGATCTCCGATACTGTGTTTCAGTTAGGATGGGTCAAGGCCTGTTGGGTCGCTGTTCAATATGCTGCGTCTTCAGTTGAGAGGCTGCATGCGACGTAGAACCTTGTCATGCGTATGCGTGCCTGATGGGCCATTTTTCGGTTCTATGTCTGAGCATTGTGCTTCGTTTCTGGTCGAATCGGGGTTGGTCTCCCCCGATCAACGACAGCCTCAAGTTCAACTTGACCAGGCGATGGAAACGGCCACTCTTGACAACTGTGACTCCCGAGTTGGCTGACAGGGAGAATCCAGCTTGTGACCTGAGAGATACATTCCGAAATCCTTCCTCTGTGCGCGACTGCAGTCGGCATCGTTCGCGCGGTCGTTTCATGTAGCCCTGCGGTTCATCCCGTCTCCATGCGGGAGCCATGTGCTCACCTCTGGAATGCGCAGATCGCCCGAGTCTCCTACAGAGTCAACAAGCGAGTCCAAGACGAGCCGCGGCTCCATGGCTGCTATTGGCGATGCCCAACGAAACCTTTGTACGGATATCCAGCCACCAGCGTTTAGGCAATCGAGGAAAATGGGAGTGGAAGATGTTGATGATAGAGCTGCTGTTCCAACTTCCAAGCTGCCAAGTTACCAAGAACACGCTGCGCTTGGCAAACACCACCCGAATTGTGGGCTTCCCGCCCTCTGATTTTCGATTTTTGGGAAGAAACCTCCACCCCTGTCATCAGCCTCGAATGACAACTTCCAGTTCGGACAAGGGCCAGCCCAACCACGCCAAGCCAGATCTTTCCGCCCAAGCTCGAGAGATGGAAGCTGGAAGCTTCACCAGCCCACCCGATTCCCGAGTTTGGCGCCGGCCGCCAGGCGACAGGGGCGTGTCCGGCCACCTCGTCGATCAAGTGGTTCCAGTCCTGTATAACTGCGACCAGCCCCCCCGGCGTGAGCTGGTCACGGCACCGAGCCCGATGGTACGTGTGTCTGCAGAATATTGGTTGGCCATGGCAGCCTGCAGCTCGGGGACAAATGGCCTCGCCTGAAACCCGGCATTGAGAGACCCGGACGAGCGGTCAGCCCACTCCACCGCAGCACCAGCAGCACCAGCAGCAGCTCGCCTGCGTAACCGCCAAAGCACCCGACACAAGTCCAACAAGTCTACTCGAGACTAGCTTGCACGCTTGCACGCCTGCACAAACCCGACCGGCCGTCAGACAGTCAGTCATGTCGACGCCCTACTGGGGCCAGCTGCCACCCCCCAAGGCGAGCCAAACCAGAACCCGCCGCCTGTCCGATGACATGGACCCGCCAGATCGCCGCCAGTCATTGGATGCCCCGAGCCACGGCCAGTCACGATCGAATCGCATCTCGGTCCAGACTACAAAATCCGACGCCCCGACCGAGTCCACCATGAGTCCGTATGCGACACCCACTGACTTGAGCTTCCAAGCCCAGGGCCTGGCACCCAGACCACCCTCGCTGCCCTACGGCACCAACCAGTTGCCCCCCGAGCTTATCGAGAACCGCCGACGCCGCAGGAGCAGGAACCAGGAGCAAGAGCAAGAGTATGCCACCGTGACAGTGCCGCCACTGCCAGCTGCCCCCGACGTCCCGCGCGCTCCCCAGCCGAGCCATAAGTATCCGCCAGCCATCGGCGGCCAGCCCTATCCATACCCTGTGTCGCCCCGAGGGACTGGCCGCCCGCCAAGTCAGATGGGGCGCGAGGAACGCTGCACCCTGGCCACCCCGGCCGACCAGACCGAGAACCACCTGTCCGTAGACCGGACAAGACAGACACTCGACGAGTCCTCCATGCCGCGGCCTCAAAGGATCATCACGGACCCCACGCTCGGCAGCCAGCGGAGACCGTCTGCAGCCGAGCAGCCAGTACAACGAGGCGCTCGGAGGACGTCGACCAGCAGCTCGACAGACCGGCCGAAACCGCTTGCAGACGTTCGCTCTCCCCTTCAGAGGCTTGAGCAGACGCTCGACAGCATCTCCAAGGAGGACAAGCGCGCCCGCGTCGAGGCCGCCGAGAGGGCTGCCCGAGACAGGGCCGCGGCTGTCGCGAAAGGGGTCGCCGCCCCGCCAGCCGAGAAGAGCCCCCAGCAAGTCCGCTTCCGGGAGCGACGACCCTCGGTGGCAGCTGCAGACGCACCAACCACACCGATCACGCCAGCGCAGCCAGCGCAGCCAGTCCGACATTTGACTGGCCAGAAAGGCCCTCTCTCGCAGAACCCGCCTGACGAGGGGCCGAGACAGAGCACCGCTGAGGGGCCGTCTCCGAGGGCAGCCCCCGAGTCGCGAATTCCAGTCCCAGTCCCAGCCCAGTCCTCTGGCATCCCGCTGAGAAATCTCAGCTTTCGTGAACGCGCGGTACGGACAGACGTCAAGGTTCCGAATGCCCTCGAGGCTCCCGTATCCAACGACGGCACTCCCACGGTGGCGCCCAACGGCCCCACTCCGACGAGAAGTGGCAGCAACAAGCTTAGGAAAAACCCGCCCGAAGCTCCCGTTCAGAACCCGCAAGTAGCAGGCGGACAAGTGACACCGGTCACCTCCAGAGCCTACGGTGCCCCTCCACAATACCAACCTGAGCCAACGCCCCGAGGGCCTCCCCCGGACCTTGAGGGGGCCCTGGACGATGACTTCGCAGACGAATTCATGGCATACCCGCCTTCTGGCAAACTGACCAAGTCACCCAGCCAGAGAAAAGCGGACCAGATCCTCGGCCGGGTTCCAACGCAGAAGGCTGCAGCGCATCAGCCACAACAAGCCGCCGTTTTTAGATCGCTTACCTCGCCTGCTGTCGCTGCAAAACCCGTAGAATACCCTCCCGCAGCGGCTACGCAACCCCCCGTCCCAGACTCCCACAGGGATCTCCAGGACCCGGCCGACCCCAAGGGCCAGCGGCAGCACATGTCAGATTTCATTTACCACGGCCGCGACAAGTTCCAACCCGGCCAGGGCATTTTCAAGCCGGCCCCGTATCTCGACGAGTGGAAGAAGGCGACGGTGGGGACCTTGTCGGGCGGCCTGCTCGACCTCGAGGGTGCAGCGCCCACGGCGGAAGCGGCAAAGAACACGGGCTGGTGGGAGGCACCGCAGTCGCGACGGCGGAGCAATAGCCTGTCGTCGCGGCCCAAGAAGGCGGAGGCGTTTGAGGGAGAGTATGACGAGACAAACGGTACGCGAACCCCTCACCCGCAGGCTTTCCACCCCAGCATCGGGGACGTGCAGAGCGGCGACCTCTACCAGCCACTGTCCACAGGCGACTCTGGCGGTGGTGGTGGCGGTCCGCCGTTCGAGCCCCAGCACCTCCTCCCCAGGAGGGCGAGAGCCCGAGCCAAGCGCTGGGACGGGTTGCGTCCCTTCAGCCCAAGTCCCTCTGCGAACGACTCCCAAAACAGCCTGGGCTGCTTCTCGCTGTGTAGCAACGATGCGGCCTTTGCCCGCCAACCATTGTCCTATTCTTGTACAATGACCCTGATTCTCGATCACCATGTGCTTGCTGTGTTGGGATTTTTGCTGATCTGGGCTGTGTTTAGCTCCTACGAGATTCAAACCGCCACTGCACCTCAAGTGCGGCCCGCTGCTGAGGTTTTGCGGCATCCGCCACGAGCGGGTGCCCAACAGGACCACTCGAAGCGGCGCTGCCGTCGACAAGGAGATATGGCGGGGCTCCATCATGATTGTCACCACTGACGCCGACTCGTCGTATGACATTGCTCCGATCCTGAGGCTTTTTGTACAGCCCATCGAGCTCCTCCCCCCGCCGCCGAGGGAGATACACGGCGATGAGCCGCTGGCGCCTGAATATGTCGATCCCATCGCCGGTCATCCCAAGCTCGGCCGCAAGGGCGAGACTCTCTATGTCAGACCGGTGGACCATCTCCAAGAGGCCAAGGACGTCTCGGGGAACGAGACGGACGACGGTCTGTTTGAGAAGACCAAGAGCTTCCCGGAGGTGCCGCTCCCCGAAGGTGTGCTGGATCCCCCAGGCTCGTTTGCCGCCCGCAGGAAACGGGCCGAGGTGGACGGCGAGAAGGCCGGCAAGTACAAGGACATCCGCGGCTTCAGACTGCACGTCGAGCGCGGCTACACGTTCTGGCGCTTCAACATCGAGGTGGAGCTGCGCGAAAAGCAGCAGCGCATCGCGTACCGCATCAACCGGGGCCCGTCGACGGGCTTCTGGGTCCCCGCCAGGGGTCAGAGCATGAACATCATGTTCCACAGCTGCAACGGCTTCAGCCTGAGCGTCGAGACGGACCAATTCAGCGGGCCGGACCCCATGTGGCGCGACGTGCTCAACTCGCACCAGAGCCAACCCTTCCACGTCATGATTGGCGGCGGCGACCAGATCTACAACGACCGGTGCATGCAGGACGCCCGCCTCTTCGGCGAGTGGCTGATGATCAAGAACCCGCTGCACAAGCACAACTCGCCCCTGACGCCCGACATGCAGGACGAGCTCGAGACGTTCTACCTCGAGCGCTACGCCATGTGGTTCTCGCAGGGCCTGTTCGGCATGGCCAGCGCCCAGATCCCCATGGTCAACATGTACGACGACCACGACATCATCGACGGGTTCGGCTCCTACCCGCACCACTTTATGAACTCGCCCGTGTTCTCCGGGCTCGGCAACATCGCCTTCAAGTACTACATGCTCTTCCAGCACCAGAGCGTCGCCGGCGAGACGGAGAAGTCGGAGCCCAGCTGGGTCCTGGGCGTCCGCCCGGGGCCGTACATCAACGAGCTCAGCCGCAGCTTGTTCATGTTTCTGGGGGGCAAAGTCGCGCTGCTTGCCGTGGATGCGCGCACCGAGCGGACCCGCGAGGAGGTCGTCCGCGAGGATACGTGGAAGAAGATCATCGACCGGTGCTATGGCGAGATTGAGAAGGGCAAGGTCGAGCATCTGCTGGTCGTGCTGGGCGTGCCGATTGCCTACCCGCGGTTGGTGTGGCTCGAGAACATGTGAGTTTCGCTGGGGTATGATTTTATGCGTGGCGCGCTGCTGACGGTTTCTAGCTTGACGTCTCGAGTTATGGATCCTGTCAAGGCGCTCGCGAAGCTGGGCATGTTTGGCGGCCTGCTGAACCGCTTCGACGGCGGCGTCGAGGTTCTCGACGACCTGGATGACCACTGGACGGCCCGGAACCACAAGCACGAGCGCAGCATCGTCATTGAGGATCTGCAGGATTTGGCGGCGGACAAGTCGATCCGTATTACGATTCTGAGGTGAGTGGAGAGACATTAATTTTCTGCAGCATGGCGAGGACACACAGCTGACTTTTTTTTTGTTTTCCCTTGCCAGCGGTGACGTGCACCTCGCGGCCGTTGGGCAGTTCTACGCCAACCCCAAGCTCGGCCTGGCCAAGCACAAGGACTTCCGGTACATACCCAACGTCATCTCGTCGGCCATCGTCAACACGCCGCCGCCGGACCTGCTCGCCGACGTGCTCAACAAGCGCAACAAGGTGCACCACTTTGACCGCGAGACGGACGAGGACATGATCCCGCTCTTTGCCCACGGCGTCGACGGCAAGCCCCGCAACAATAAGCACCTCCTCCCGCACCGCAACTGGTGCGCCATCCGCGAGTACGTGCCCGGCCACACGCCCCCGCCCACGCCCAGCCACTCGGCGTACGACCTCACGCCCCCGGGCTCCGCCACCAGCGCCGGAGCCGGAGCCGGAGAGCTCGGCCGGAGGGGCAGCAGCCTCTTCCGCCGGCTGTCTCTGGGGTCTAGGAGGTCCAAGACCATTTCTAGCCCTGACGGTGTGCGGACCAAGGACCGCTCGCGCCCGCCCTTGTCGGGGGGCCTGTTGAGGTCGCTGTCGCGCCGTGCGGGAGGTGGTGCCGCCGCCGCCGCCGCCGCCGCCGCGAGTGCGGATGAGGTTGGCGGAGGCAGGCCGGGGTTTCTGACGCGCACCCTGTCGGGGTCTTCGGTCTCGGGCCGGCTGGGAGGGCTCTTCCGCCGTCGGAGCGGGACTGGTAGGCGCGGTGCCGCTATGCCTGATGACGGGGGGATTAATGGGGTTTGGGGTCCGGAGAGTGACGAGGAGATGGCGCCGCAGCAATACTATCAGGATCGGGATCAACGTCAGTATCAGCCGCAGCCGCAGCCGCAGCAGTATCATCCGTATGAGCAGCATGGGTATTCCCGTGGTGGGGGAGGGGTTGGGTTGCGCGGTGGGTTGGGTCCGGATGAGTATGCCCATCACGGAACCAACAACAACAACAACAACAACAACAGCGAATACGACCAGGGCGACGAGAGTTTCTTTTCCGTCGTCAAACCGCCCCGCCAGGCCTCGCATACCCCCGGCCCGCCCGTCCCTCCCAAAGACAACATCAACAACACAAATGTCATGGCGACGGGCGCCGTCAGCAGCTATCATCAGCAACAAGCGGAACATCATCATCAGCATCATCAACCACCACTACAACACGAACAACAACAACAGCACGACCACCAGGAAAAGAAGAACAAGCAAGCAGAAGAGGACGAGCTGTTCACGCCCAAGCCGTTCCATCGCACCCCGACGGGGCTGTCCGAGTCGGCCAGGAAGCCCACGCTATTGGGAGTGGGAGGCAGCAGGAAGAAGAACAACAGGGACCTGGCCGAGTACGAGGTCAATCTGATGGGGGCGCTCGAGGTGACGCTCAATGTGGAGATTAGCCCGCGCGATCCGGGGGGCAGCACGGTGCCGTATCGGTTGGTGGTGCCGAGGTTGTGGTATGAGTATGAGGGGGAGCATGTTGAAGAGAAAGAAAAAATAGGGGGGGAGGGTGGTGGGGTGGGGATGGGGGAGGAGGGGATGGAGATGGGGGATGGGGAGGGGAAGAAGGTGACGGGGATAAAGCGGCTGTTGAGTTTGAGGAAGGGTGCGTGAGGACGGATGGATGGATGGATGAAGCGGGCGTGTGATTTGGGTATAGAATTGGGTGTGACGATCAAGGGATGATCCGATGGAAAGGGAATGAGTGATGATATAGGGAGTCCTTTTTTTTGGTTGATGTTTGGATTTTGCCTGGTTGTCTTGTTACGCATTCTGGTGGTTTGTTGCAGTTGAAGACTTGGGACAAAAATAAGGCTCAATGTATGAAGCGAAACTTTCAAGACTTGGGTTGTAATAATGTGTCCATTTGGATTTTGTTGAGTCTAGTGTTGATAAACTGTGAAAAACATATTTTGGCCCAAAGATGGTAACGTTAATACCAGAATAGTTCAAGCACACTCTTGTTCAGATTCAGTATTTCTTTTGCAAAGTGAGACACGTGCTCATGAATGCTTGGATTCGGTCGTGAGCCTGCCTGGAGGGATCAGGACGCAGGTGATGATCAAAGTTTACCTTATTTTGCTCGGCCTGCTTGGGTTTGTTCTGTACGCAAGGTCGGTGTGCTTCTCTTTCACTCTCTAACAGAAGCCAAAGCGGTGACGTCACCATTGCTGGACTCGCAGCAGCTCAGCCACTGCACCATTTCGCACAGCTAGGTTGTGGCGGAGTGAGGAGTGCTGGTTGAGCGAGGAGTGCTGGTTGAGCGGGAGCCGCTGTTCTCAATGTATCAACGGTACGATATGTCCGAGAGCAGCGCTCCTACAACGCATTGTGAAACTCCCTCTGCACCTCATTACCTACCGACCGCGTTAGTCCAGCGGCGGAATGCTTCGTCCAGCCACCTGTAACCGTTTGCCTCGAGCGCTTATCCCAGGAGCTGCTCCCACAGCTTCGGGTCCTCGGTCTCGCATTCAAGGTAAAAGGCCCCAGCAGTCACGGGCTTGGTGGCTACCCAGAAACGCGGGTAGTACGCCGCGGATTCCCAGTCGATGATGCCCGTGACACGGTCACCGTCCTCAGATACGATGATGTTCGTCGGCCCCAGGTCGGCATGGTAAAAGTGAAATTGAGCCTCAATGTCGGGAGCGGGCTCGGTCGAGATCTTGGTTATGTAGGCGCGCATGGCCTCTTGTGATAACGGACCCAGCCTTCTCGGCTTCCACGTCGGATGGGCTTGGGGTGCTCCCTCCATCAGCCTTGGCTCATGAACACCGTATCCAGTGACCGTTTCAAGCCGAGACGAAGTGTTGACGGCAAGAGCTACGCAGAATCGTGCGATGTCATGGGCAATCTGCACGCGCCGGGGTGGTGAGAGTTGCGGCCATGCCCGTTCCAAGGTCTGTCCGTCGACTCGTTTTGTGATGTGGAAGGTTCTGTTGAGGTCGTGATCGATCCAGGTGTGGACAAGTTCCGGGATAGGCACTCGCGGCGCCTTCTCCCCCACGAACCGCATCGTGTTGGCTTCGAGCTCCAGACCTTCGCACCACGCATGGACCTTGCAGAAGGTGTTCGTGCCGAGACACACCATACGGCGGACGAGGATCCCCCAGTGTGTACCCTGTCGGCCTCTACATCACCGCCCGACAACTCGTCCGTGGAGGAGCTTTTACGTAGGTAGAAAGTGCCGTCACCATCTTGCCAGTCGGCTATCGCGTCCGCCGGCTTGGACTCTGCATTGTCGGCCTTTTCGCACATCATCCAAGAGCCCAGGACCCATCGACAAGGGCTGGTCCGAGCGACGGAGACCTCAATGGGAGGTTCCATTTCACTGTCACAAAAGTTAGCTATACCCGGTAGATGATAGGTCGGCAGAGCGAACCAGAACATTGTCGTGGATGAGAATCGTTTTTATTAGCAGATGTCGAGACGGAGTTGGGAGGAAGTTTCCATTGGCAGCAAGCAAAACCTGTATTTCGTACGGAGTACTATACAGCCTTGACACTCGGTTCGTCTCGACTGTTACTTCCCCAATTCCCCCGGTTGTTGCACATGCAATGGTGCAGCTTTGTTCGTCCCGGCAACGCGGTTCCATGAAGCTACATCCCGTTCGTAGTACAAGGAAGAAACCCTAAAGATTTCCTGTGGTAACAATTCTCTGCATTGTTAGGTAGAAGGCGAGCAGCTCTTCGCCTTCATGATCTGATAACAATTCCCGATGCCAAGTGAAAGGTATAATACCTGGCGTGTACGGTACCTCTCATCCGGACCTGACCGCCGCATCCTTCTGTGGAACATGCCGGAAACAAAGCCCAATGCGGAATGCGTGGCGCACGTTCCTTGATTCCACGCCTTTGCAGGGGAGTTGCTTACTTGCAGCTTCCGCATAAAGCATCCCGTTGCAGGTCAACATTCGTGTGCCCTCTTCCTCTTTTCACTCAGGATTCTTCCCCTTCACCGCCAACTGCTCGCGTTCATCGCGTCGAGATCGACTTTTCCTACCACCGATTTCGATGAAGGAAGCTTTACCTGACCCCAAGACCAACTCGCATGGCGGCAACCATCGCTCGTCGCGACGACCCGACCCCCATTCGACTCCCTTGAACGGCAGCCATGGCAAAGCCGCCGCATCATCTTCGCTCTCGGGCCATGACAGCCATGACAGCCATGGCACCAAGACCGCCATGGACCAGCTCTCTCCCGCTACTGACCAGGACAGTAGTAGCTGTAGCCGCGCCGTCAATACACCGCAGGCTGCACAGCCGGGGGCTGTCGTAGAGGCCCCGGACGAGAATCCTGATGAATCCAAAGAGCAAAAGATACCTGTCGCCCAGCGCTTCTGGCGTACCTTCAAGGTCGTCTTGTTCAACTCCAAGCTCAACTTGCTGCTGGTATTTGTGCCCGTCGGCATCGTCGTCGCCGAGCTCGAAAATGTGTCGCCGGCCGTCATCTTCGCCATGAATGCCGTCGCCATTGTCCCGCTTGCCGGCCTCCTGAGCTTTGCAACCGAGTCGGTGGCCCACAGACTGGGCGATTCGCTCGGCGCCCTGCTCAACGTGACGTTTGGCAACGCCGTAGAGCTGATCATCTTGTAAGCTGCTCTCCCAACCGGGTTTGACCTGGGTTATGAGGACTGCTACTAACAGTCATACAGCATGTACGTTGCCCTGCAGCGCGGTTCATCCCGCCCCGCACTCCACTGCCGGCCAGCGATTATTACTTGAATCGCTACTGACGGACATGAACAGCCTTGCACTAGTCAAGAACGAGATACGCATTGTCCAGGCCTCAATGCTTGGCTCTATCCTGTCCAACCTGCTGCTCATTCTGGGAATGTCCTTCTTCCTCGGAGGTCTACGCTTCCGCGAGCAGGTCAGTGCCTCCCAGGCCTTCGGCCCACAAGTTGCTGACCAAATCAGATCTATAACAGCACCGTTACCCAGATGAGCGCTTGTCTGCTGAGTCTGAGCGTCATCAGTCTCGTCTTGCCGGTATGTTGACCTAGAGAGTAATCCACGGGCACCTCCTGACATTCACAGACTGCCTTCCACGCCTCGTTTTCCGACAATGCCCTTGCCGATGCGCAGTCTCTCAAAATTAGCCGGGGTACCAGTGTGGTAAGTGTGCTGAACTCTGACGAGTCGAGTTAGAAGCTGACCAATTAGATCCTCCTGCTGGTCTACATTGTCTACCTGCTGTTCCAACTGATCTCGCACTCGTATCTGTACGAGTCGACACCTCAGCACATCATCGACGAGGAATCAACACCAGGCCCGGCCGCCAACTGGCTGGACTCGTCCTCCGACAGCAGCTCCTCGAGCGATTCTGATTCGTCCGACTCGGACCATTCGCGGGGGACTATATCGAAGCGGATGAGACGGGTAATGCGCCGCCGAAGACCTAGCGTTGTTTCTTCCGAGGCGGCCGAAATCGGTCTCAACACTCATCGCACGTCTTCCGGACTTACTAGCGAGGCCAATACCGCCAACGATCATGCATTTCTGGAAAAGTCCTCCTCGCGCTCGCGCACCCACCGCCACAAGACCAGTAACGGAAAGGAAGATGGCGAGGACAGCAGGGACTATCGTTTTGGGAGGCGCCATCGGCGGCACGGACGGAAGCACCGCAAGGAGAAGCAGCAAGCGCACGAGACTCTGTCTCCTGACAGCGTCATTGCGGAGATTGTTGGGAATACCGTGGCAGAATCATCTGGCCTAGGGTCCCGCAGAGTTGATTTTGCTCTTCACCCTGCCGATCAACAGCTCGGAACCAGCAGCACCGTCAAGGGCTTGCGTGGCATGTCCCTGATGCCTGTTGTCAGCAGCCTGACGCCCACGGTATTCACTCAGCCTGCCGACGCCAGCATGCCTAGCGTTGCTGCTGGCCCGGTGCCTCGCGTGCGCTATGGCATCCGCAGGACCAACTCCCTGCCGGGCAGTCTCAGCCAGTACCACCGCGCCCCCGGCGCCATGATGCCGTCGCAGATCCCGCTCGCCCACCGGCCCGGCGTGGGGGCCCTGGTCGTCGAGGACGAGCACGGCGGAAGCCAGCTGTCGCGCACGGCCGCCGTGATCCTCCTGGTGGTGTCGACGGCGCTGGTGGCTGTGTGCGCTGAGGCAATGGTCGGCTCCATCAATGGGCTCGTCGCGGCGGGCGGCGTCGGCGAGACGTTTATCGGGCTCATTGTGCTGCCCATCGTTGGCAACGCGGCCGAGCACGTCACGGCCATCACGGTGGCGCTCAAGAACAAGATGGACCTGGCCATCGGCGTCGCCGTCGGCAGCTCCATCCAGGTCGCCCTGTTCATCACGCCGCTGGTGGTGGTGATTGGCTGGGCCCTGGAGAGGGAGATGACGCTGTACTTTACGCTGTTTGAGACGGTCTGCTTGTTCGTCTCGGCCTTCATCACTAATTTCTTGGTGCTCGACGGGAGGAGCAATTACCTCGAGGGCGCGCTGCTGATGGCGACGTATGTCATCATTGCGGTCGCGGCGTTTTACTACCCGGATGTCAAGGATGCTAGTGCGTTGGGGGCTTAGGATGGGTGGGGGTGGAGGTGGTTCTGTGGCAGCGGCCTAGTGTCATTGCTTGCAGATGGGGCCAAGCTTGGGGGGGAGTGAGAGGTTGAGCAGAGTTTCTGGGGTTGGCGATGACTTGGCAGTGGTTTATTACATAGGTACGGGAGGAAGTCGGGTCCGGGCAGAGTGATAACGTGAGCTTGAGGAACCTCTCGAGGGCCACTAGAAAAGTGCCTTGTGGCATAGTTTATGAAATGAGGACGAGTTCCCTTAACTGTGCCGTCTGTGGATGGTGCTTGGTTACACTTGTAAACATGACAAGCTGAGTCATTTTAGGTGATGAAGTGTGTGTCTATTCGACGGCCTGGATTGTGCCTCCTTGGGAATGGAAAACTGGATCTCTGCAGTTGTTGTACAACCGAGGGAAAGTTGAAATAGTGCTTCGGATTAGTATCTGACAAGACAGACGATGCTTCTTATAGGCCACGGTTGGTGTTCCGATCACTTCGTTGGCTCTATAGGTTAGGAATACCTCGGGATAGCTATCTACTAGATCATACTATTATTCCATTAATAGAGAGGCAGAATTCATAGTGCCTAGGGGAACAACCTCGGTAATGTTACGCAGTGCTTTGGGTCGAGCAGACGTCATCTGGGGCAGGGCATAGCACAGCACCTGCCTACCTAGTACCTAAAGTGGAATGGTGGGGAGGCATTAAGTTATTAGCGTGCCCCCGGTGACCGCTTGGGCACCTTTTTAGCGGCTTCCACTGCCCTGCCGAGACTGCCTTGTTCGCAGCGGACAGCAAGGATGGAACCTTCACACCGACCTCCGCCTCACTTATCAAAGCACACCTCGTGCCACGAGGCTTACTTTGGCCACCAACATCAGACAATCGCCGTTATTGGCCATTACTTAAGTATTTGAAGTTGTCGATTCAAAACCGGTTGACATCTCAATTGCCTGGATAACGCGATCCCTGGCGATTCACTGTCTGCGTCACATTACACACCACGACCAACTCACCGTGAAACCATCACAGCACCCTTGATCCTTGGAAGCCGAGAGTGGCTGAGGAACAAAGCAGAGCAGCGCCACATGTATCGCAGGTATCGCTCGAGAGTTTGATACTCTGCCCGCATTCTCATCACTACAACCCCCCCAAGACCCGGAATCGAGCAGCCATGTGCTTCGGCCACAAGAAAGACGCCGGCGAGGGCGAGCCGCCACGGCCTGCACAGAACCCGCAGCCACATGCCTCGGAGACGAAGGCGAGTGTGCCGCCTCAGTATCACCAGCAGCCGCCGCTGTACCAGCAGTCGGCGGGCCACGAGTACGCTCCACCTACCGGCCCGCCGCCATCTCAGCGACCACCCGTGAACATGGCCGGGGACGACTTCGCTCCTCCCCCCGGACCCCCCCCTTCTCAGCGCTACCAAGGCGGTGATGATTTCGCTCCCCCGCCTGGCCCTCCGCCATCTCAACGACCACCCGTGGGCATGGCCGGGGACGACTTCGCCCCCCCGCCCGGCCCGCTACCCTCTCATCACGCCCAGAACGACCTCAGCTACATGGCGCCTCCCCCTAGACCGCCTCCCTCTCATCACGCCCAGAACGATCTCGGCTACATGGCGCCTCCCCCTGGTCCCCCGCCGACCGAGTCCAAGTCCAAGCATGACTGGTACGTGTCGTCCTCGTCCCGTCTCCATCACCAGGAGCTAACAAGATTCCAGGGAGTCCGTGGTCCCAGACACGTCCCTCTTCCCGCCGCCCCCCAACATCTTTGCCGGCTTTGACCGCTCGCCGGCGCACAACGCCACCGAAGAGGAAGCCGAGGCCGGCGAGAAATGGTGTGCCCAGCACCCGCTCACAGCGCCCATCACGCTCGACGGCCCCGCCGCCGCCGCCCTCCACGCCCACAATCCGCGCCTGATGCAGCCCGACACCTTCCGCGGCACCCTCGTCTGCACGGCTTCGGGGCTGTGGAGCGTCGCCACCGATTCGCACGCCCGAGACTCGACGTAAGCGCTTCTCTCCCCCTTGTCCAACCCCACCAGTGCTGATACTAACCACCCACCTCCCTCCGCCCCACCAACAGCATCATAGCCTACCCACCCCTCTACACCGTGACCCAGCACTCCCCGCTCTCCCCCTCCAACCCAGCCCGCCAAAAGACAGTCTACTACGAAGTCCAGCTCGCGCCGCACTACGCCAACCCGCCCAAGGGCGACATCTGTGTGGCGCTGGGCTTCGCGGCGCTGCCGTACCCGTCCTTCCGCATGCCGGGCTGGCACCGGGGCTCGCTGGCCGTGCACGGCGACGACGGGCACAAGTTTGTCAACGACCGCTGGGGCGGCAAGTCCTTTACGGAGCCGTTCGCGCCGGGGGAGCGGCTGGGCATCGGCATGACGTTCCATCGCGCCGAGGCCGGCGGGCGGATCGAGACCGACGTGTTTGTCACGCGCCAGGGCGCCGAGGCGGGCAGGTGGAACCTGCACGAGGAGACGGACGCCGAGGAGGACCTGCCTGTCACGGGGCTCGAGGGCTATCACGACCTGAGCTGTGCCGTGGGGACGAGCGGGCGGACTGGGTTGGAGGTTGTGTTTGACCCGGCGAGGTGGTTGTTTCGGCCGGCGGGCTACTGACTTCTTGACAAGACAGGAGTTTGGGGGAGGGGTCAAGAGTTCGGGTGGCGTTATTATTGAGGTTGATGGACAGACCCTGTAGTTGTATTGTTTTGTGGTGTTGTAATGTGTTTTTATTTGCTTCTTTGAACCACAATTACTCGATACACTGCGATATCTAGTCCGATAGGATGTAGCAACTCTCGGGTATCAATCATCCAAGCCTCCCCATTCCCCCGCCTCCCGCTCCGCCCCGCCCTCCTCCTCCTCCTCTCCCACTTCCCTACCCTGCTTCTTCCGCCGCTTACTCGCCTCGATGGCCTGCGCCCGGTTGTGCTCCCTCCTCCGCTCCCACGAGCTCTTGGTCGTGATGGTCGCCCTGCCGCCCGCCCGTCTCGACTCGACGCCGCGGACCTTGAGCTTCCGCCTATCCTCCTTGGCCACCCTGGGCAGCGCGTCGAGCAGCCACTTCTGCACGCCCTCTCCCGCTGCCTTGCCGGCCTGCTTCTCGCTGACGGCGATGACGTTGGCCACGCTCTTGACAAAGGGGATGTCGTCCTTTGTGTAAAAGGTGACGGCGACGCCGCCCTCGCGGCCGGCGCGGCCCGTCCGGCCCGCCCGGTGCACGTAGCCCGCCGCCGAGGTCGGCACGTCGTAGTTGACGACGCCGTTGACGCCCACGAAGTCGACGCCGCGCGCGAGCACGTCGGTCGTGATGAGCACCCACACCTCGCCCGCGCGGAAGCGCGCCATGATGCGGGAGCGGTCGCGGTCCGCGATGGACGAGTGCAGCACGGCGACGCGCGCCGAGCCGCCCGCCTCGAGCGGAATGTCGTACTTGAGCTCGTCGTGCAGCGCCTGGGCGCGCTCGATGGTCTGGGTGAAGACGAGGAAGGGCGGGCGGAGCGGCGGGCCCGAGTCGGCCGAGGAGACGGGGTGCAGGAGCTGGCGCAGGGCGAGGAGCTTGCCGGGCTCGGTGGCCGTGTAGATGAGCTTGTGGGTGATGTTGGGGACGGCGGCGTCTTTGAGGCCGACGATGAGGCGGACGAGGGGGGGTCGGGTGGTCCCGGCGCGCTGGGAGCGCTTCTCGAGCTGCTTGGTGATGAGGGATTCGATGTTGGACCCCATGGTGGCGGACCAGCAGGTGAGACTGACGTCGGGGTGGGTGCAGGCGCGCCAGATGCCCATGGTTTGTTTGCGGAAGATGGGGTCGAGGAGCACGTCGGCTTCGTCGAGGACCAGGGACCTGACGGTTGGCAGGATCTGGCGGGCGCCAGACTTGCCAGACAGAAAATTGAGCAGCATCTTGGGGGTCGTCACAAGGATGTCGACCCTCGCCAGCGGCTTGCCGCCGTCCTTGCCCGCCTTGTCGTCCTCCGACTCTTCTTCACTCGCCTCGTCCTCGCTCTCCTTCTCACCGCCGCTTCCCTCGTCGTCCTTGCCTTGTTCCCCTTTCACCTCCTCCGCGGCAAGCCTCAGACCCCTCTTCATCAAGACCACCCTCACTCCGGTCCCGATCGCCAGCTTCCTCCCCTCGTTAACAATCTGGCTCGCCAGCTCCCTGGTAGGCGCCACAACCACCACCTCGAGCACGTGCTGGTCATGGTCCCTCCCCATCTCGGCACGCCGTCGGTGGACCCCGTCGATGGCCGGGATGAGGAAGGTGATGGTCTTGCCGCTGCCTGTGGGGGCGACCGCGAGGAAGTCTGCGCCATTCTCTAGACCAGGGATGTCGATGCTGCTGGATTTCTTGAGGGCCGTCGCTGGCCGGAGGAGAAGCGGCAGACTGCCCATCTGCACCTCGGTCGGTACGCGGAAGCCCTGCGCCAAAATGTTGGCTGCCAGCTGCGGCGAGACATCGTAGGTGTGCTGGAGCTCTCCGAACGAGTTTAAAGGCTGCGGGAAGATCTGCTTCTTGTGGTCGTCCTTCTTTGCCTTGTCGGTCTTGCTGTTTTCAACCTCTTTCCGTTTCTTGCTGTTTTTCGAGGCCCGTTCCTCCTCCTTGTTCTTATCCTCCGCCTTGGGCAACCCCGAAAGAATGGCAAATTTGAGACGGTGCGAGCGCAGGATCTGGCGGCATTCGTCCTCGTCTAGCAGCCTGATCTTGCGCTTCTTGGGCGGTGCCTCGTCAATCTCGGGCGCGGGTTCTGCGGCGGGTTCCTTCACGGCAAAGAAGTCGACATCACTGACTTCGTCGTCGTCGTCGGCTTCGGGCTCGTCATCCTGTGCATCCCGTCTCCTTTTCCGCTTCTTGCCTCGGGAGCTGACCGGGTCGTGGAAGAGTTGGGGCCGAGGGAGCGCGCCGGCCGAGGGAAGTTGAGTTAGAGACGCTCCGGCTGGGTGTTTGTTTTTGGGGATGTGCTTGATACCCCGCGAGAGCACTTTGAGGATGTCCATGCTGGACGAGTTGGACGCTGCTGTCTGGAGCTTGTCGCCGTCGGGGAGAATCAAGAGATAATTTTTGGGGAAAATGTCGATAAAGGCAGCTTGCCCCACAGGTCTGCGAGCCTTATCGGCGATCGTGGTAGTTACCGTACTGTACAATACCACAGTTGCCGACCGATTACCTTACCTTACTTCACTGCCGAAGTTAAGAATCAAACAACTCAGAGTAAGAGATTTCAGCTCTATATTGTTTCTAGCTATCTCAATTATGTTGTTGTTATTAGTGCTTGAGTGAATAGGTGGTTGTTTTGCAATGCCAAGTGAGTTGTTGACACAGAGCCTAGGTACATTTGACCTTCAAGTTGATGACTTGAACACATGAAGGGGAAAGCTATATTGAAGGGGAGAGAGGAAGGTGGCTGTCAGAAGTACCTACGTTCACGTATCTCTTTAGCCCTCTGCGGCCATCAATATACACGCCATTCCAGGAGGGTCATCACCCTTCAATACCTCAACCTAAGAACCCGATCCTGATGGTGAGAGAGAATGGGGTATCCCTTGCCGCCTTCTATTCTATTTTTCTCCCACATGTCAAACACCTATCGTACTTGCACAGCTGCGCCCACAACCTCCTCGCACCGCCCACAGAGCTCATCCTTCTTGGGCGCCACATACCTCCAACACCTAGGGCACTTGGCCTGCTTGGGCGGCAGCACCCAGGCCGTACACTGCCCCCCCTCGAGCTCAAACTCCTCACAATACTTCCACTCCGCCCCATCTGGGACAGCCCCGTTCAACTCCACCGAGGACACCACAAACATGGCCTCCAGCTCCTCCCCATACCTCCCCAGCGCCTCCAGCACCCTCCCCTCGGGCACCTCGAGCACCACAGCACACTGCAGCGACGAACCCAGCACCTTGTCCCCCCTGGCAAGCTCCAGCGCCGCCTTGATGGCCGCATGCGCACGCATCAGCACCGGCACGTCCTCCCTCAGCTGCTTCCGATCCAGCGTCAGCCGGCTCTCGTCCACAACAGGATCCCAATAAAGCTGCCGCAGCGGATGCACCACCACCTCCTCCTCCACCCCCGCGCCACGCTCCCCATCTCCCCCCCTCATCCACCCGGGGCGGTGCTCCCACGCCTCCTCGACCAGCACGGGCGTGACGGGTGCCAGCATGCGCAGGAACCCGGTGAAAACGGGCTCGAGCACGCCGCCGCCGTCGTCGCAGTACAGCCTGTCCTTGAGGGCCTCGAGGTAAAAGGCCGACAGGTCGTTGGCGAGCCAGCGGTTGAGCGCGCCAAAGGCCCTGTTGAACTCGTGCGCGTCGTAGTGCCGCCCCACCTCGGCCATGGCGTCGGCCAGCTGGACAAGGGCGATCTGGTCGACGGCCGTCAGCGGCGCTGTGCGCGCCGACGCGTGCATGCTGCCCGTCAGCATCTTGACCGTGGTGCGGTACTTGAGCAGCGCCTGGTGGTTCGTCTTGAGCACCGGCTCGCTGAGCACGATGTCCGTCGTGTAGTCGCTGCTAGCGACCCAGAGCCGGAGGGCATCCGGGCCGAGGGCGTCAAAGGCGGGTGCGCCGTTGGTGCCGCTGTTGCCGCTCTTCTTTTTGGCCTTGAGAGGCGGCAGTAACGAGCCGTCCATGACTTGGTCGGCTGAGATAATGTTGCCGAGGGATTTGGACATTTTCTTGCCGTCTTGATCCAGAGTGAAGCCGTGCGTGATGAGCGTCTTGAATGGCGAGAGCCCGAGTGTGTTGGTTGTGGCTCCTGCCGTGTGGTCTGCCATGGCCGCGACCCGAGTGAGGAGGCTGGACTGAAACCAGCCGCGGTGCTGGTCCGAGCCTTCGAGGTACAGATCGGCTTGCCTGTCCATCATGGTCCAGCTGGTGCCGCTGTCAAACCAGACGTCCATGGTATCACGCCCGCGCGTGTACTCGGCCTTGCCGCGGAGTGACTCCGGGATCCAAGCCGGGTCTTCGGGGGCGTCGGTCCACCAGGCATCGGTCCCCCTCTCCTGAATGACTGAGATTATGTGATCAATCACTGCGTCGGTCATGACGGCATTGCCGCTGGGCTCGTACAGGGCAGGTATCGGCACGCCCCAGGCTCGCTGCCGCGAGATACACCATTCGCTGCGGCCCTTGACAAAAGCCTCGAGCCTGTTCCTGCCATTCTCCGGCACGAACCGCACCTCGTCGATGGCCCGCAGCGCGTCGGCCTTGATCGTGCCCACGTCGGCGAACCACTGTGCTGTCGCCCGGATGATGATGGGCTGCTTGGTCCGCCAATCGTAGGGGTACTTGTGCCGGTACTCGTGGACATCGAGCACGTCATGCCCCAGAATATCCAGGACAGCAACACTGCCGCCATCAAGAACCGAGACGCCCTGTAAGCGGCCCGGCTGGTCGGGATATGCCTCCTCAGTAAACAAGCCGTCGTTGTCCACCGGCGCAGACACGGGTATGCCCAATGACAGGCAGGCCAGGTAATCGTCAAACCCGTGCCCTGGCGCGCAATGGACCAGACCGCTCCCCGAACCGTCCGTGACGAACGAGCCGTGGATAAACGGCTGCGGCTCAGCCGACTTCCCCCGAAGCACATTGACGTAGCGCAGCTGTGTCAATTGGCTGCCCTTGACGGTGCCAACAACCTCGACCGTCTCTCCCCGCCCAGCCAGCACCCCGGCAACCCTCTCCAAACAGTTCTCAGCCACCAAGTACGCATCTTGCCCAACCTTCACCACAGCATACCCCAGATCATCATGCACCGCAATCGCCCGATTCGCAGGCAGCGTCCAGGGCGTAGTCGTCCATACAGCCGCAAACAACATCCCCTCAAACCCCCCCTCCAGCCCCGGTAGCAACCCCACATACCCCCCTCCCCCCGACACCGCCGCCACAGGAAACCTCACAAACGCGGCCCTCGACATATGGGCCTCGTTATACTCGAGTTCCGCCTCGGCCAGCGCGGTCCCGGACGACGGGCTCCAGTAGACGGGCTTGAACCGGCGGTACACGAGCCCGCGGCGGGCCATGGCCTGGAAGAGGCGCAGCTGGCGCATCTCGTAGGCGGCGTCCATGGTGGACCAGCACGCGTCCCAGTCGGCCATGACGGCGTAGGACCGGAAGCTGCGCATCTGCTCGAGCACCGTGTCAGCGGCGAGCCGGCGCGCGGCGCCGCGGATCGCCCCGGGCGCCATGGTCTTGCCCTGCGTCGCGTCGACGGCTTTGAGCTCGATCGGGAGGCCGTGGCAGTCCCAGCCGGGGATGTACGACACGCGGCGGCCTGGAAGGAAAATGTCAGTAAAATAGGAGCGTGGGTGTGTGTCGCGCAGGAGGGACGCACCTTGCTGGACCTTGACGCGCAGGATGATGTCCTTGAGGATCTTGTTCAGGGCGTGGCCCGCGTGTAGGCTGCCGTTGGCGTAGGGCGGTCCATCGTGGAGCACGAACTCGGCGTCGGCAGGGCGATTGACCGCCTGCCATTTGTACAAGTCATCGGCGCATCGCTGGATGTACTGCTCCCGGGCCTGCGGCAGGGGACGCGGTCTAGATGCGTGAGCCTCGAGGTGTTGAGGGTCGAAAGAGAGAGCGAGAGGGAACGTACGGGAATGTCGACTTGGGCAACCTCAGCGTCGATGCCCAGCTCTTTGACATTGTCGCGGCGGACGCGTCATAGCGGGAGCAGCGCCGGTGGAAAATTCAGTACTTTGTAAGTAGGTTGTTGGCGAAATCTCGGGCTCGGCGGTCGGTGGAGATGCGCCGATGTCTGCAGCCTGCAAGGCTGCAAGCTGCCGGCCCTCAAGACTCCACTTTCCGTTCCGGCACGCAGGAAACCCGACCGCAAATCGCATGTCACCCCCATCATGCGAACTGGAAAAATGATATTGCCCCATAATAAGCCACGACCGATCTCACGTTGACTTTTTTATCAGGCCATGTCATTGGAAGGTCAAGTAGTTGAAAGTGTCATGTAGAAAGAGTCTTGGAAGTCCGAGGTCGAGCCTTGCACCTGCAAGGCTGACAGCGCCCCACTGTATTTCTGTGGGGAGAACTTGCATCCGATCGTCACTCTGTGCCAGTCATTATCATTTCCAGCACAACGTGACAATTCAAACAACCATGGCGCCAATACGCCGCTACCTCCGCATCACAAAGTACTCGGTCCTGGAATGTTGCATCTACCTGGACAACCCCGCGCTGGCCCAATCCTGGCTGCTCAACCCGCGAGACCCAGTCCTCCCCAAGGTCATCGAGAGCGTGCGACCCCTGGTCCTGCCAAAACTCCTGGAGGAAAAGGAGCGCGAGCGGAGCAAAAAGAAGAGCAAGAAACGCAGCATCAAAGATGTGGTTACTCAAGGTGGGTGATTCGTCATCATGGCATCGCGTCTCCGTCAGGAGCGCCGCAAAAGTTGGTTTTTCCCAGGCAATCACAGACTGAGAGCAGGCCCGCAGACGACTTCGAGGTATCCATCTTCCTGACCGAGACCGACACGCGGCACTCGCTGCTGCACAAGAAGAAGCTGTTCCGCGACAAGATACAGACCCGGCTCACGTCCAACTCGTCTCGGCTCGTCGGCGCATCCCGCGAGGCGCCCATCGACGTCGAAGCCGGCGCCGCTGACGCGCCCATCCTCCGAGAGGACGACGACGATAGCCAAGATGCCATCAACCTGGCCGACATTCCCATGGTGGATGAACCAATACCCGACTCGGGACCGGCCAATAGGCGGCCAAAGAGGCGACGCCCCCGCGGGGAGGGGCGAGACGCTGATGGCGGCAGTGACGTCGAGGTTGTGCATGATTCATCGGCCGACGAATTGTTTGTGGGCAGCGAAGAGAGCGACGAAAGCGGTGCCGAGACCGGCCAGCCGCCGACGAAGCGCCGCAAGGACAAGGCGGCCGACACGGCAGAGCGGGACGACAAGAAGAAGATGGCCATGGATATCTCGTACGAGGGCTTCGCTATCTACGGGCGCATCCTGTGCCTCGTCGTCAAGCGACGCGGCGACGGCGCTGGCAGGGGCGGCAGCTCAGCCGTCTCGTCCGGTAATAAATCCCAGACGGGCCGACCTGGAGGGCAGGCCATGATGGAGAATTGGATTGCATCGACGCAGCTACCCGAAGAGGCGGTGGTCGAGGATGCGGAAGCGCTGTGAGACCGACCCCCGACCGGCGACTGCCGGCCTGCCGAAGCGGGGGTGGGGCCGGTGATTGTCACTTCGCCGCCCACTTGCATCGCAATCCGTCGATCAAGACGCGCCCTTGATGTCATCGAGCAAGGTACGCAACCAACTGATAAACGGAATACCCCGCAACACTTGTTTCAGTTCCTCGCTTGCAACTGCCTGCTTGGAGATGGGGCTTGTTGGGATCACCATCCTGACGCTCGGCGCGTGTCGGTATCCGTCCCATCCCGTCGAGCCCCCGTCAATCGTCCCTCACCAACAAGACCTGTGAGAGGGTTGATCATCTCGATCCGGCAGCCGCCCGCTAGTTGCGTTTCCATCACTATGGGAGCGTGGCGTTGTGTTTGACTCGCTAGTGCTGTGATGGATATCGCGGAGCCCCGGGTTTTGCCCCAAACCGTGCTGGCGCTATCACATCGTCGTCACATGAACGACCGAGTCGCCGAGTTGGGTGTTATGAATGGAGCGCCGATCTTGGGCGCAAAAGGTCAATAGCACCCGCCACCTTCCGCCAGCGATGGATGAGGCGTCTCGGGTGTCTCGAACAGCGGGAACCACAGCCATAACGGCAATTGCTAGCTTGGCTGTGTGCCTCCTGTCAGGGACTCCCGTTCCCTCTCTCCAGCCTCGAGCCTCTGTTCGCACGTTGATGAAGCCTGCGAACAAACAACTGATAGGAGGTCAGCTGTTCGTGCCCCGCGGTTGTCGGCCCCTGCACCTCACATTCATCAAATACCATGTCGGGCGATATCCGTACTCGACTGCTGCCACGCGGTCGGTCGGGTGACTGCGAGCTTATCAAACGGGCCACGGATAGGCATGTGTGATATGCGAAGTATTGACGGCGCAAACACCCAGACGGAACATCGCTTTACACGGTCGCTGGGCGCTGGGCCGTCTCATTCCCGGATGGCCAGAAATAGATTGCGCCGATCTTCTCAACGCCAACAAGGATCGACGGGACCGTGCATGTGAGAGTATTGTTGTTGTATTGTCGGAGACCTCCGTACGAAATACATATGCAAACCCCCATCGGAACCCCCACGCAACTTTTACCATGGCAATTCTCCCGAAACATCGCCTTCGGCTGCGGGATGATGGAGGGTCGCGACACAGATCTGGTGTTCCGAGAACGGCTCGGCTTCCCTCTTTGGTGTTGGACGATATGACAAGTCAGGCACGAGCCATGGGTTTTTGGCGAGGCGAGTTCAGGGTCAGAAGCAATTCCAGGGTGTCCGTGCCGTCCGTGCGTCCCTTGTTGTGTGAATTGAACATCGATGTGGTGTCGCATCATCAATGCGTTCTCCCTGCCATTGCTAGTAGACATCGGATACATACTGTGGACGGATAGGAAACTAGCGTACGGATGGTGCTCTAGCCCCCTTTTTGCTGTCTGGACCAGCACTGCGCCAGAAACACTTTTTTGTTAGCTGTTGAGATCTTCCTCCGCCCCCTTTCAACCGCATCGGCGGCGCAACGCCATGCTTCTTCTCCCTCTTCCGTCGTGCAATTCCCGCAATGGTTCCAGACCCTCCTCTTCACCCATTTTCTTGCGGCAGCTGGAGCGGTGGGCGCACCGGAAGCATGTCCGCCCGAAAAGGCGGCTGGCTGGCTGGCTGGCGAGCTGGCTGTCTCTTTCAACATGTCCGGGCGCTCGGGGGAATCAGGGGCCAGCTGTTAGGTTGTTTTTTCGTGCGCCTGGGCGCGCCATTCCATGGTCTCCTTGTTCCACGTGGTGGACAAGGATGCAGCCGGCGACCCTCAGCTGGGCGTGGGGACCTCGGCTCTTGGCCCCCCCTGGTTTCAGGATTTTCACCTCCAGCAGTCGGCGGTGCTCGCTCCGTCCATTGGCCCAGGAGCGGGATGGACCATGCCAGAGATGCGCCGACCTGGCCCGAGAAGCCGGTTGATGATGAGCTGGGGGCCTGGAGAGATCGGCGGAGGACGGGTAGCGGCAGCTAACTAGCGCATCTTCTCTTTCTTTTTTGCCATGGTGTTCGTGGTTTCGCTGATGATGAGGTCCACCCTCTCATTTCCGCCTTTTCGTGATTTTTTTCCTTCTCCTTCGAGAAAGCCCGGCAACAAAGCTACGAGAGTGGACCTCCGCCACCACTGAAAACCCGGGTTTGCCGACCAGCCGCTTTTTCCATTGCTTCCCTCGAGGTTCGCAAGAAGAAACCGGAAACAGGATGAAAATGTGTCGATGTAGTTACCGACATGCCTTCCGGAGCCAGCGGGATGGGCACCGAGCGATAAGCGTTGGGCATGGGATCTCTGGTGTTTCGTTGCACCGCCTACCTGTGCCTGCTGACTGCAGACAGCAAATGGAATGAAAGTCTGGCTGTCCCAACAATGAAGTCGTAAGGCTGCGGACGCGGGATTGGCGTTCGGCCTGCACCCGGCGGCCTGGGCATCGGATCATGGTGTCAGCCGGAATTGGCACACGGACGCTTTCGCTTTGCAGCTCCGTTGGCATGTGCCTTGCGACATGTCACAATTGTTATCTTTCGTTTCGTTGGTTGGGCCCTTCACGTGGAGGACAACAACGGCAGCTCGGCGTTTGCAGGGAAAATACATACACACACAACACCATCCACGCTGCCGTCCGAGCCTTCGGCAGAGATCGCACCAACCGGCGGCGTGAGCGTCGTCTCATCCTTCCAACCAGCGACGTCACAGAGCCCAGGATACGGCCACTTGCAAACTGAAGCGGTGTGATGCGCTTGAATGAGGCTCCATCGTCGATAGGCTCCGCAACCTTCTGGAAGCCTGGGGAAGCCGGGATGGCCTGTCCACTGACCGGCCAACCGTATTGCGCGCCGGGCACGCCGGGCAAACGGTGTCGCTCGGTGATGGGGCAAGGATCAAGACAAGGCTGGAAGAGGATGGATTGTTGGGGGCACCCGGAACACAACTTCCCCGTCAGATGACCGGTTTCTGACATTCATCACACCATCGGGCAGATCTCCGACTCTACGGAGTACGAAGGACCAGAGGAAAAACCTCGCCGCTTAGCAATGCTCGAACGGGCAGCATCCCACATCCGGACAGTACTTGTACCTATCAAGTCCGTTCGTCGCCGGGGGCTTACCCAACCTTCTTCATGCGAGGACTTTGCGCAAGCATGGCGATGACTGACCACTAATGAGCGAGGCTTGGCCGGGCTCCCACGAATAACGAGCGGATGACGCTGGTTCCAAGCTGCCGGGTCAATGGCAGCGCAAGGCTGGTCCTCCGTCTGCCGTTGGTGGCCGTTTGCCAGGATGTCGTCCAATTGTCCGTTTGGGGCCAAGCGAGCATTGACATCGACATGACGAGATAAGTATGTGATGGCCCATGAAGAGGGTGCTGAGTGAGAATCCTCCGCGGTTGCTTGATCCTACGGGAATAGAATCCAAAAAGGCATTGTGCATGGAGAGCCCGATGCTCCTTCGGCCACTCACATCGACCTGGAAGTTCAGGTGGTGGCCATGGCTACGAAGACGGATAATACCAACTGCGCATTATTTGTTTGCTGACAGCAACCCCGGCACACACACCAACGACAAACGCTGTCTATACAGCGGCAAGTATGTCCTGGGAACTGCGCCTTTCTTGACGCAACCTTGTGCAAGAGTCGGTTTCATCATCAGTCTGCAACGTCAACAACCATTCTGGTTGTGCTGTGCCACGTTTGCGCACCCCTCTTCGCCGCTAGCATACAAACCGAAGGTTGGGGAAACAACCCATACGATATGATATGCCAGATGTCATGTCGGCCAATTCATGACAGGAACACAGCGTTTCAGCTTGACGTCAAAGGTTGGAAGAGGCGCTCCACGTTGCAGTCGATATATTGAAGCATCTCGGCACCAGGTGGACGCGCGGGTACTTGTCATGTGAAGCGCTGATGGCATGGCGGCGGCGTCCTTCCGTCGCTCGTACGCCGTAGCGCGATGGCGCGGCGTCTACCTATGCGATGCAACAATATTGCAAGCGCCCGGTCAATGACGACAGACATTGAGACACGGTCATGTCTTTGTTGTTGTTTTGGATTGTTCTCTCATCAGTGCCGGTCGCTCCGTTTTTACCCCAAACTGTCACTATCACATCTCAGCCTTGATCACATGCCGCCTTTGTTGACGACCGCTTCCACATCCTCGTCATCCCCATTCACACACGATCCCTTGCTTACACCTCCTGCCTGTTCTCTGTCCAGGCAGATGCGCAATCTGTCTAGTAACTGCCATGCGTCGCGTGTGGTGTGAGTCATGGAAGTGCATCTGGCATCTTCCGAAACGTGGGCAGCGGCGGGGTTCACACCACAAATTCCCGGAAAAGGAAAGCAACTGCCCTGTTTTGGGCGATCCTGCGAATACAACGACTGCAATGCAGCGTCAACCACCTCAGTTAAACCCACGTTGTGTCACTCGCCGACATCCGGCGATTGGACGGATGTGTAGCTTCCATTCCGTCACGAGTCCGTCTGATGATCACCCTAAAAGCCGTCCCAAAACGAGCGCGGGAAAACGTGCAGCCACGCGGTGCCTGACGTGTGGGGCTCACAGTCCCGTCAGGTACCCAACTCAAACCGTCTGTTCGCACACCTTTGTTGACCCAATCACGGCGGCACATCCCGAGCCTGTTCCTGAACGGCCAGCCTCGCCGACACCCGGAGTCTCGGCCTGGCAGCCCGCCTCGATCAACAAAGGTTCTCACAAGATTCACGAAGCGGTCTGCGCAAAACAGTCCGTCTTGTTGAGGTTGACAAACGGACCCGGCATGGTGCAGACACAGGCAGCCTGATGAGGGCTGAATGCCGCCTTTCGGATCAGTTGCCCAGCATCGCGGGCTGCGCGTGGCTGCGGCTGCGGACGTGGGAGTGTCGGCGTTGCCGGGCGAAGAAGGACAAATGGAAGCATTTTGTTACAGGCGAATACCCTGATCCCCACAGTCCTGAAGTCATCAACTTATTACCCGGGACTTGGCTACGATCCACCCCTTCTTTCTTGACTTCTTCATTACCCCAGACAAGAACGTGAACAAGAAACGCGAAAGCATCTGCGCCGATGTGATTGGCTTCCCCGCGAAACTGGGAACAAAGGGATAACGCAAGAGTTGCGATCGGAGTTCTTTGCAACGCCGCCGCAATTTGTAATCTGTAATATGAATATCTAAAAGAAGTGTGCGTCGCATCTTATTGTTCCAAGCCACGCTCGAGACGTGGCAGTTCGCCGTACACGGGTAGGGATACGAAGCTCAAAAGCCAGGGGTCGTTTCCGTGTAGGTCGCAGAAATGGCCGGCTGACCTCGGACGGACCAGCATCGGCCGCCGACACGCCGGAGTTGACCAGATTTCCCGAACCCAACCCCATTTGTCTCTCTCATCAGCGGAGGGTTTGGTTCTGAAACACCGCCTCAGTTTCCTCCGGCCGTTTTCCTTGGAACCCTCATCAATTTGGTTCTTGAAGCTGGGACGCCCCTATCTCAACACCATGTGGCTGGAAATTGTCAGTACTATACGTAACTAACACCCCTGAGGCACTCACTGCAGCACAAACAATGGAAGCTGGGCCGGCAACGGTCCACCTTGGAAAGCACAAGTGTAGAATTTTAGGTCGCACATTCCTCTCACCGTTGAGAAATTTGGCGAGATGTTGAAATTGGCAGTGGGTCGCCGACTGGCACCGACGCACACAAGGCTTTTCGATCCGAGTCCATTTGCGCGGGTGTCTCCACTGTGCCAGCCTGGCTGCTAAATTTGCATTGCCCGCGATCGCCAGGGCCTCTCTCTCGCCCATCAGCTCGCTGTGCGCCGCTCTTTTCGGACGCGGCGTGCGGCCCCAGCTGGGCGCTGCAACCCCCGAGCGCCGCCTGACGGCCGCTTCCGTCTGTCGACAGCCCCGAGCCTGCCTTTGCTTCCAAATTTGATCTTGTTTGCAGGCGGGTTGCCCATCAATGGAACCTCCCACGATGCGGAGATTTGGGTTCCATGTTGACCTACTAGGCGGCCGTTTGGCTGTCAGCGGAGTCACTGGCCACCGCTCTTTCGCACAGCGGAACTTCAGGTGTCATCGCCGTGAGAGGCTCGCACATGTGGCATGTACTTCTCCCTGTCGTGTCCGCCGGACCAGGGGAGGCGGTATTAAACGGCAAGGAGCCACCCCGGCCCTGATGCAGCGTTTCATTTCCTCGCCGTGGTCGTCGAGAAACCAGGCGACCGCCAAGAGTTCGCTGCGTCACCGCAACTTGGAGGTCCACAATCGGTTGAAGTACATGGTGGTACTTGCTCTTGGCAGGATTCAATGCGGCCAGCGTGTGCGAGCGTCCCCTTTTTGAAAGTACCCCTTTTCTGAGACGCGTACCGAGGACATCCGCCTCCACAAACGAACGGTTCCTGACCCTGGCAGCCCTGTCTCTCCCTTTCCCTTCCCGGAGGAATTTGTTGGAGGCTGTCAGCCCACGGCTACCTACATAAAAGGCAGCCTGCCCTCCCACCCTGCCGTGGCCGGCACTCATCACAAGACAGCGCCAGACACAAATCGAAAGACCGAACGACCAGCACGACTCTCTTACGACTACTACTTAATACTCACGACTGCTCCCTGTCCTGAGCCGCGGCCAGCAACCTACCATCACCACACCAACAACCACCAGGCCTAGCCTCACAAAACCCACCAACCGTCAAGCTGGCTTCCTCAACCGAGACCACCTTCGCCATGATGCCCGCCCAGAGACCGTCTCAACTTCCTCCCTGCCCCGGCCCGCCGCCGAGTAGGCCTCTTCCTCCTCTGCCCAAAAGTAATTAAACGTTGCTCCGATGCGACAACCCTTCGGGCTTCCGACATGTCGCCTGTTTCACCACCCGGTCACCAGGCTCCGCGCATCTCACTGAGAGAGTGAGATGGCCGCGAGCCGCACGCTGCGATGTGTCGGCGGTCGCTGCGACACAGCGCTCCAAGCTTCCCGCGTCACCTGCGTCGGTTTCGGGAGGCAGCATTCCTGAGCTGCACGCCATCGTGCCTCTGCATGCCTCCGCACCCCAAGCCGCATTTTTGGGGGACGCAGCAGCCTCGCCACACAAGCCATTCATCTGCCACCAAACGCCAGGGGCTGCCGCCTCTTGATTGGCCCGATTTGACCAAGAAAACTTGGCTCCCACGACCTCGCAGCATGCTGTGCACACCAACGCGGGAGTTCCAGTTTCCTGGCGCGCCAGCGATCCCGTCATCACCAAAGTTATTCGGCTGCCATTACCACGAGCCGTCTGCCACACACAACACGCACACCCCATCTTTCATCGGGACGGGTCCCGAGAGCAGGCTCAGGGAGTTTCTAACGGCCTTTTCCGTCTTTTTCACATTCATTCGCCTTGTCGGCGCCAACGCTCCACCCTGTACCACCACCTGGGAATACGGACTTGTTTAATCATCTCATCTTTGTAATTTTCTTTTTCCCTCTCCTTTTTCAGCGACGACATCGATATCAAGTGCTATGAGGGTTTTCGGCACACATCTGGGATAGAATTGGATTGGGCAACTGTACAACTACGAGCATTTCATTTTATTTTATTTTGGGTTGGCATACCGGCGTCATATGATACCACGTCGCCGATTGCTCCGCGAGAGGGGGCAACGGCATGACGACGGCGGGAGGGGTGGAAGGATACCCTAGGCAGTGAGGGGTTTGGTTGGTGGGGTGGAGGGGGACAGGTTCCATGTCGCCGACGCGGAGTTCGAGGGAAACGGTGGACAACATGCATGGCGGCGATACCTAGGCAATATTACCGAGACGATAATAGAGTATTTCTGCAACCGCTTTTTTCATAGCCCCTTGACTTGATTGCAACCATCATGATGTGCCCCGAGGAGAAGTTTGCCGATTCCCCAATAACCCCTCATCGAAACATCGATGCTCTACGGATACACGTGGGGGGAGCAGTTGAGTGAGCCGCCCCTCGGCAACGAGACGGTTACATCACGGGCCCTTCAGGAGAGAGTGTCTCAGGCGGAAATGACTGGGCGGCCGGCCGGGACGGCCTGCGCGGAGGGGAGCGGGAGATCAGCAGGTTTTTTTTTTCTTGTTTGGTTTTTAGTTATCGACCCAAGCCGTGGATGCGGTGAAAAGGACGGCTCGGGATGTTTTGGTGGTGGCCGGCTGGCTGCGGCCCACCAGGGTGAGACAGAACTGGCATCATCAGAGTAGATTATTGATGGGATGAGGTGGGTGGGTGGCCGGCCGTGTCGTCCGATCGCGAGCCGTTGCCCTTCATCATCCGTCCGATCGGGGTGTTGGCCTCGGCTGGTTATCGTGGACTGCACAGTAAGTAAGGCATGCGCAGGAGACAACTTGAAGTTGAAGTGGTAAATATCAGGTGCTATTGCTCCGCCTCCATATGCCTTTCGCGATTAGGATAGCAGTCCAAGGCAAAAGAGCCGCAAGAAATGGCTTCTCCGTTTGGTAAGTTAGTGAGGGTAGGTACCTATCTCAACTTCTATCTCTACGGAGCACGACTGCAGTGCTGTCGTTTAAGACAAAATTCCGGCAACGTTGAGCACGGTTGCCTTCCCCTGAGCGGTGCGCGAGTCAATTTTGCCCTTCTCCAGGTCATGCCTCGACGTGTGAAACAGTTCGGGAATTGGTGACCATAGAATAGGGGTGGACGGTGCGATCCAAGCATTTCATGTTGGAATTGCGAATCGCAACCCCAAGAAATGTGAAACGCCCTCGCTCCACTGCAGCACTTGGATGCTGAAATGGAAGACGGATCGGACAGCGGCAACTGCGGGAAGAGACCCCAGAATGCTCCACAGGTCTCATTTCGAAGCGGCATTCTGGAAAACTTCCTTTCTGGGACTCGCTTAACAGTAAGTGAGCCGTTATCCGACTCACTTATCTCCACGTGATGACGCGATGCAAATCCCCGTCCAGGCACGTCGACCCGAACCCGCTCGATCGAGCAACCCAGCAAGCGATTTGAGGACGTTCCGTTTCGATCTTGGCAACCGACATCACGGCATCGGAACCACCAAGACCAGCACGAAGCCAGAGTTCGGAGCCATCCTCTGGGCCCATTTGCCATGGTGCTGCAACTCCACGTCTGGGGCCCGGCATTCGGGCTGCCGTCGCTCGACGCAGAGTGTCTCGCCGCCATTGCCTTGCTCGCCCAAACCCTCGGCCGAGCCGATTACCAGCTCATCCAAAGCAGCCCCTCGGCCGTCCCAACCCGTGCGCATCCCCGTGCCCTCCCTTGCCTCGTTACCACAGAAAACAACTAACCACCATGCCCAGAACACCTCCCCACCCTCCACAACCCCTCCACATCAACCTGGACATCCGGCTACCGCGCCATAGCAAGCCACATCCAAACCCACCCGCCACCAACCTCCCGCGACTCCTCCTCCTCCTTCTCCTCTTCCACCTCCACACCGCCTCCTCGCAAGGCCGACGCCGCCGCCGCCGCAGACAGCACAGCCTACACAGCCTTTCTGACCGCCCACGCGGCGCCCCTCCTCTCCCTCTCCCTCTACGTCTCGTCGGCCAACTACGCGGCCGCCACCCGCCCGGCCTACTCGGCCGTCCTGCCCCTCCCTTTACCCTGGACCGAGCCGCCCGCCGTGCGCGCCGCCATGGCGCGCCGCGCCGAGCACCTGGGCATGTCCTCGCTCGACACCGACGCCGCTTCGGCTTCGACTGCAGAGGAGGATGGCGGTAGTAAGAGGAGCGCGATGGTGGGGATGGAGGGGTGGGTTGACGTACCGGGTGCGGCTGCAGTCAGAATCCGACGGTCATCCAAGATGGCCGGAGTGGCCGGGTCGTTGAGTCCGGAGCAGAAGAGGAGGATCAGGCTGGAGGGGTTGGCCGGGGAGGTGTTGGATGTGTTGGGGGAGGTTGCTTGGGAGGGGCAAGAGGTGGGGGCGAGGTGTCTTGCGTGGGGGTACTTGGCGTTGATGCTGCTGCCGGATGTGCCGCGGCCGTGGTTGCGGGAAATTATGGAGGGGCGGTATTCCGGGCTGTGCGAGTTTGTGAGGGAGTTCAAGGCGGAGGTGTTTCCCGCTGGAGGGGAGTTGCCGTGGGTTGAAGGAGGCGAGACACAGTCGGCCATTGGGGTTGGGGCGAGGTTTGCGAGGGGCGTGCTAGCGGAGGTCCCCGTGATAGCAGAGCAATGGACGCGATGGTGGGCGGGGAGAAACCGGAGGCAGGTGATGGCGAGCAAAGGACCAAGAACCCAGGGCGGCGGTGACGTGCTTTTGCCCCTTGGAGCTGGGCTAGGGCTGACGGCTGTGGGCGCTGGTGTCTTCTTCTACCGGGGCTTGCCGCCGTTTGGCGAGGCGGTGCAGGTTTGGCGGAAGCCAGTGGTCACACTGAGCAGTTTTGGGGCAGCCGGGGCGATGTTTTCAGGAGCGTTTTACGGCTTGGATTAGGGGCGGGTATACCAGACACGACGTTGTGGTGACGATCTGGACACAGATCCTTCTCGATAGACGAATCACATTTGCGGACTGTTCATAATATCCCTTGGTGGATCTGTATACCCAATCGCACAGCCGCACCCCCAACATCAATCTTCCGCATGCGCATTTGTTGACAACAACCATGTTGGCTTAGGCCCATCTCTCTCCACCCATGGAGAGCAGACAGTTGGCAAGCAGCACCGTTAGAATTTGGCCATGTTGACCTCTGTCAGGACCAGATCATACTTCCACAGGGCCGGGGGAAAAGTCCTCAGCTGCCAGACGCTGATGTTTTGTCATATTCCAACAATCTCAATGCTTAAGAGTATCCGACATCCGACTCAAACTGTACCTCTCCAACCGCACCTCCAATTATATCTGTCGGATCTCTTTGCCCACCATCTCGGGCCTCTCGACCTCCCACTCGTCCCTCAGCACCGCAAACATGAGATCGCACACCAGCAGACTCTGGCCGAGACCCCACACCAGCGTGATGGCATAGAAGAAGTTTGCGTTGCCGCTGCCCGCGTATATCCACAGGTGATAGAACGCCGGCCCGAGGAAGCTGGCGTACAAGATGACTGCGGCGATGACAAACGTGTACCTCATGAGAGGAAACACGTGGCGGTACAGCGGGACGAGCGCCAAGAACAGCGACGTGTCGCTGATGCTGGGGTACGGCTTGAAGATGCCAAAGATGCCCATCAGCAGCGTTAGCACGACGAGCGGCTGGCGGCGGATCCGCATGGTCAGGCCCCCGACGTAGCTCGCCAGGTGCAGCCAAAAGACGGCGAGGAAGAAGGAGCGGAACGAGTCGAACATCTCGACGAAGAAGTACCACCACAGGCCGACGTTGGGCGTCAGGTCCGACAGCGTCAGCTGCACGCCGTATGTGGACGGGAGGAACTCCCAGGAGCCCGTGACGAGGGACGACATTTGGAACAGCACCGCCAGGACGCCGGCGACGACGGAGGCGCAGGTGGCGGCGAACTTGAGGCCGGACTTGGTGGCGCGCTCGGGCCGCTGCCTGTCGTAGCTGAGGAGGATGAGTGGCGGGAGCAGTAGTAGCGGGTACATGGAGAGGTAGCTGGCGAAGGATAGAGCGATCATGGCGCCGAAGGGGGCGCCCGAGACGGCCTTGGCGATGGCGTGGAGGATGGCGCAGGTGGTGAAGACGCTGGTGGATCGTCCGAGGCATGTGGCCACGGTAAAGGGGTTGAACAGGAAGCTGGGGAGTCAGTATCGGGGCGTAATAGAGTAGGACAGTTCACATACAGGGCAGCGATGATGAAGCCGCTCCAGCGCTTCCCTTTGCGCGGGGACGTGAACAGGGCAGACGATCCGGCCTCGCCTGAGTCTGCGATCTTCCACAGCGCGAGCGCGCTCAGCAAGTCCGCCGCGGTATAGAGGAGGTAGGTAAAGATCGGGAGGCTCGAGAAGTCCGGGAGCAGCGAGAAGAGAGGCAGGAAAAGGGGCGCCTGGTGGTAGACGCCGCCGTCGTAGGGAGAGACATTGTGGTTGTATAAGAAGAGACCCTCCTGCACTGCGGCGAGTTAGTACGGACACCAGGGGGGGGGAGGCTCCGGCAGGCTACATGGACGTACGTCGCTTGAAGCTCGTGACAGGAGTCGAGATCTCGACGCGGCCCGTAAGTAGATCGGGCAGTTTAGGGAGGAGGGTGAAAATGGCAAGCCGCAGCACAGCAGCGCCGGCAAAGAGGCCTGCTGTGCGCCCCGGGGTTACCATGGCGCCATCCATCGCTCAATGCGCCATGGCGGGGACATGGGAAAGACAGAAAAGCGAATTCAATTCGTGGGTTAGAGTCGTGTCGTGTCGGGCGAATCACTGTGATTGGGGATTGGAGGAGGGTCCGCCGAGCAGCCTTGGCAGGAACGCCAGATCTTATCTCTGCGAGCGGTGATGGGTGGCAATAAAAAAAAGTTACTGGAAAATTCCCAGAGCAAGCACCGAGAGCAGCGATCGCCCCGCAAGCCAGAAGTCTGTCGAGCCACCTGAAGCTCAACAGCACTCCTGCTTCCCATCCGACACGCCAATTGCAATGGCCAAGATCAAGCGGAAGGGCCAGGCCGGCCAGGCCAGGAACTACATCACGCGTACGCAGGCGGTGAAAAAGCTGCAGCTCAGCCTGCCCGACTTCCGCAAGCTGTGCATCTGGAAGGGCATCTACCCGCGCGAGCCCCGGAACCGCAAGAAGGTGTCCAAGTCGGCCACGGCCTCGACCACCTTCTACTACACCAAGGACATCCAGTACTTGCTGCACGAGCCGCTCCTCCAAAAGTTCCGCGACCAAAAGGCGCTCGAGAAGAAGATCTCGAGAGCCCTCGGCCGCGGCGATGTCTCGGACGCCGCCCGCCTCGAGCGCAACGCCGCCCGCCCCGATAAGACGGGCAAGCCGCGCTACACGCTCAACCACGTCATCCGCGAGCGCTACCCGACCTTCATCGACGCCCTGCGCGACCTGGACGACTGTCTGTCGATGCTGTTCCTGTTTGCCAACCTCCCGTCCACCACCGCCGTGCCCGCCAAGATGATCGCCCGCTGCGAGCGCCTCTGCCTCGAGTTCGAGCACTACCTCATCGTGTCCCACAGCCTGCGCAAGTCGTTCCTGTCCATCAAGGGGATATACTACCAGGCCAACATCCAGGGCGAGGACATCCTGTGGCTAGTGCCCTACAAGTTCAACCAAAGGATCGTTGGGGATGTCGACTTCCGCATCATGGGCACCTTTGTCGAGTTCTACATGACGCTGCTCGGCTTTGTCAACTACCGGCTGTACACATCCGTCGGGCTCAAGTACCCGCCAAAGTTTGACCAGCTCAAGGACGACCAGGGTGCCGAGCTCGGTGCTTTTGCACTGGAGGGCGTGAACATCGCCGCGAACGACGAGACCAAGACCATCACCAACGGCGAGGAGCACGGGCCCGATCCCAAGGTGCAGGCCGAGGTGGACAAGCTGGTGCAGAAGCTGCGGGACGAGGCGGACGAGAAGGATGCCGGAGAGGGCCCGGCCGAGGAGGAAAGCGAGGAACAGCCTAGCGATGGGATTGACAAGTTCGAGCCCGTTGCCCCCGGCGGCGACGTCCTGCCGCAGCCATCCCACAGCAGCAGCGACCCATCGCAGCTGTTCTCCAAGTTCACCATCTTCCTCTCGCGCGAGACGCCCCGGCAGCCGCTTGAATTCATCCTCCGGGCGTTTGGTTGCAAGAGGATAGGCTGGGACTCGGTCCTGGGCGAGGGCGCCTTCACAACCGACGAGTCGGACCCGTCCATCACGCACCAGATCGTCGACAGGCCGGTGGTTCAGGCCGCGGCGAGCGGGGAGGGCGACGGCGAGGACAACCAGACGGCGCAGAAGCTCGGGCCGAACGCCCGGTATCCCGGTCGCGTGTACGTGCAGCCGCAGTGGGTCTGGGACAGCGTCAACGACGAGGAGCTCAAGGGCCCCGAGGTCTATGCCCCCGGCGCCCAGCTGCCGCCCCACCTCAGCCCCTTTGTCAAGCCTACGCAGGGGCAGTACGACCCCACCGTCCCGCTGGAGGAGCAGCAGACGGAAGGTGAGGCCATCGACGCCCAGCTGGAGGACGCCAACGAGGCGCATGGCGGCGACGAGTCCGACGTCGAGAACGACATGGACGTTGCGTCCGACAATGACGAAGAAGAAGACGATGGCGACTTTGGTGGCTTCTCCGGGGAGGACAACGAAGAAGAAGGGGAGAAAGAGGAAGGGTCCGAGGACGGGAACGACGAGGAGACGGCGACGCTGCAGCGGCAGCGGGAGCTCGAGGCCGAGATCGCCGGAAAATCGGTGCATGGGGCGGGCCAGAGCAAAGTGGACGCCAAGACCAAGGCGAAACTCGAGGCCAAGCGGGCGCTGGAGCGGCGCAAGAAGCAGGAGGCGGAGGACCTGGAGCGGGCCAAGGGCATGCTGAGCAAGAAGAAGCGCAAGCTGTTTGAGCAGATGCAGTACACCAACAGCAAGAAGAGCGCCGAGGACATGAAGCTGAGGCAGAAGCGGCGGAGGTTGGAGAAGGAGAAGGAGAGGGCAAAGGCGTAGTGTAGGGTACGGCTGGAGTTCTTGATACCTTTACCTAGTCTTGATGTTTGCTCATTCATGCATCTTGGTGGTGAGATCTCGGGGTTTCGACCGTGTCGCTCGTTCACGTCGCCCCTGCGCGAAGTAAACCCTCCCGAGCGTGTCGTAGCCGGCCACATCTCTACGACCGGGTGGGAGGGCTAGCCAGTGAGCTTTTGACCTTTTCCCCTTTCCTAATAAAAGTGCAATAAAGCCACGCATCCTTCGTTTCTCTCGTTTTGAAGTTGATTTCTCTCGCTTTGAAAGTTGAGCAGACAAAGGGAGCAAACACTCAACATCAGGGTTAGGGTCTGTTTGTTCATTGACCTAGTTTTTGTCTTTCAGTCAACATTCAACTTCAACTTCAACCTTTCATCATGCAACACAACTTCACCCTCGCCGTTGTTTACTCTCGATCGGATGGACTTATTTCACAGTGGCTTAACTGAAACTTGGTGCCCTCGACAACAAGTGTTCCACGAGATTATCGGTCAAATCTCGCCTACCCTGACGTCGTCGTTCTTTCCGCCTTCCCGAGTCTCACAAACAGAAAACTACCCGATTCTCACACTTGCTCCTCGAAATGGCATCCCAGCCACAATCACACCTCCAACCCAGCCCTACCAATCCGCCCCAATTCAGGGTACCAAACGGGATGCGCGACACGCAACACCATCGTCATCAACACCACCAACAAGAAGAAGAGGAAGGAGAACAAGAAGAACAAGAGCATGACGACAGCGACACAGACAGCGACGAACTGCACAAGACGCGCCCCAACCGCTGGCGCGGCGACCCTTCGACGTGGCGGCTGTGGACCGAGGCCGACCGGCAGACGTGGACTGCGCTGGAGAATGTGAGGAAGGAGGACCTGGCGGTGCATTTGTACAATGCCTTTGGGCTGAGGCGGGGGTTTCGGGTTGGGCCGGTTGCGGTATGTTTTTTTTCCCTCTCTGCTTTTGTCTTACGGGCTGTTGTTTGTGCATGTTTTCTGTTTGAGAAGAAGTCCTCGGGTTCCCGGTCTATATCGGTGGGGTTGGATGGGGTTGAGATCATTTCTCGTGTTGAAGATCGCAACCCTGGGTGCATTGTCGTGGAACTCTGCTCCAAAGGCGCATTGAGGATGGCAAGGCTGATGAGAAATAGGATGAAGACGGCAGCGGAGAGACGGGTTGGGACCCTGGGAGAGCGTGGACGGCGTGGCCCATGAAGGCGGATGAGGTGCCCGATGACCGTCTTCTCCCCCGGACGATGGACGTCAACGAGCCATTCACCCTCCGACGCGACCAAGAGCAGCCGTTTGCGGGGTGTAACCTGGAGGAGGAGATATCCGCCACCATCCTGCGGTACGCAAAGGAAAGATTTCGGCAGAGAGACCTACATCCCAACGATGGAGACGTGGTGGTGCCGTCCATTGAGAAGGGCGATGCCGTCGCTACTGACGGCGAGACGGGCATGTCTGGCACGGCTGGGACTCCTGCCCGGGATGATGAGACGGACCCGCCACACCAGAAAACCCGGCGCAAGCGTAGAGCGGCGTCGCCTAAGTTTACGCCCGTGGTATCGGCCGACGACGACCGGTCGTACGCGCTGCTTCGCCCCGTGGCGCGGCGCATCCTGGCCCGCCTGGACGACACGCTCATGATACTGCACAACCAGCGCATGGCTGGCGTCGGTCACATGTCTGAGTCCTCTACTAGTGATGAGGAGACGGACGCCGAGGGTGTGTCCGAGAAGCCGTCCCCGGTGCGACCAAAGTCCCCGCCCGTACCGAAATTTCGAAGAGGGAGACCCAAGAAGGTGCAAGTCCCACGGGAAGGGGAGACGGAGCAGGAGATGCTCATCAGAGTGGCCAGGGAAGGCAAAAGAAAGCTTCCGACGCTCTCTCTAGCAGACTCGGAGACTGATCTCAGCAGAAGCAGGAGCAGGAGCAGGAGCTTGAGCAAAGCACGGCGGTCTGTCTCGGTGAGCTCGCGGGCAAGCTCGAGGTCATCACAGTCAAGATCCAGCTTCTCATCGTCCGAGAACAACATGGAGAGGCTGGTCAAGCGATGGGGCCTACGGGACTGGCGGGACGTGCTGGGCGCTGCTGCCCTGGCCGGCTTCTCACCAACCGTCATGGCCCGCGCCGCCCAGCGATGCGCCACACTCTTCAAAGAGGAGATGACGCTGCACACGCTGCACGAACATTCTACGTCCGATAAGGTTGGGCTAGAGACGACGCGGTATGTGCCAGGTGGCCTTCTCCCTTCATCCTCGGATGATGACGACTCCGAGCAAGAGCTGGTCCAGCTCCGCACCGTGAGCCGCCACTCAAGCGCCAGACCCGGTCCCTCGTCGCCAGAACCCGAGTCAGAAACACCGGCCAGCGGGAGGAGCAGGTCAAGGCCACGGCAAGTCTGGCTGTGTCCCGACCGGGGTTGCCCCAGGTCCGTCGAGGGGTTCACAAAGACGTCCAACTACGAGAGGCATGTCAAGGCGGTGCACGGCATTCAAGAACCCGATGTGACGGAGCCAGAAGTGGCAGAACCGAAAGTCCGGCTGTGTCCCCACCGGGACTGCCCCAGGTCCGTCGAGGGGTTCACGAAGAAATCCAACTACGAGAGGCATCT